>WOXC01002787.1:0-52402 GCA_011680675.1 Gymnobelideus leadbeateri
CTTTCTCTTCTTCTTCTTCTTCTTCTTCTTCTTCTTCTTCTTCTTCTTCTTCTTCTTCTTCTTCTTCTTCTTCTTCTTCTTCTTCTTCTTCTCTTCTTCTTCTTCTTCTTCTTCTTCTTCTTCTTCTTCTCTCTCTCTCCTCTCTCTCTCCTCTTACTCTTCATTAGAATATTTCTCTTTGTATCTTCCAAATTTCATTTTTGAAAGGTTTCTGTATCTCTGGTAATGTCTTCCCCCTGGAGAATTTTAAGCCACTTGGATCCTTTTTCTCAATCTAAGGTACCCTCTTCTCTAAATCTAAGGTACATGTCGGACTTTTCCATCTTTTCCCATTTTTTTCTTTTTGTCCATCTTTTCTATCTTTCTTAGTTAAAAAACAAACAAAAAAAAAAAAAACAAGATTAGAGTGGTTATTTTCCTCTGAGGTTCCAATAATCTCTATCTCAGCAATAAGAACCTCCTGCTGGTGAGAATTAGATCCAGGAAAAAAATGGTTGCCTCGTTGCTTCCTCTACCTCTTGAAGAATTAGGTTATTTTTAAGTCAAGAATTTATTCTCCTCTCTTCTTTAGGCAGAGTTCCAGTAAATGTCCAGATAACGGAAGTCCCCTATCACTGCTATATCATACCTCTGTCCCAGGCTTGTGATTTGTTTTCTGCTTTTCCCTTCTATTCATGTGGTCTATAGTATATTCCCATGAAAATATTGTTTCTCTCTTTCCCTCCATTGATCTTCCCCTAAATCCTCTCTACCATACTTTTCCCATTTTATTTCTGGGTTTCCTTACACAAGTACATCTTCTTAAAATGTTTATATCATTCCATAATATAATATATACGATATAAGTGCCTCCATATATAAAATTATATATGTATATATAGTATATATAAAACATGTGAATCTATATTTAGAATCACTCTGTGCAGTAAATACTATAATGTGAATTACTATAATAATTGATGTGATATCATATATTATTATATAGTATTTAAAGCTATAATAGTATTATAGTAGCATAATCCTATCTCTTCTTTCCCCCCTTTTATAAATCTATCTTATTCCTTTTTGACTTAGGTATGTTATTATTCCATATCCACATTCTAATCATGAATTTCAAATTACCAAGGCTCAGTCATAACATACAGTATGATTTCTAATGTACTTCCTTGAGTTAAGAATCCCAATTCATCTTGTTAGTTAGCTATACCATCCAGTTAAATGTAAGGGACAGTTTCATTTTTGTCCCTCTGCCCCCAGAACCTAGCACGGTGTTTTGGACATAGTAGGTGCTTGATATGTGTGTAGGATTGTTTAATCAAACACATTCAGCATTTCAGTATAAATATCTGAGACCTTGGGTTTTATTTCTGGATCTTTTCCTGAATTTTTGTCTCTTCTAAATGACTGGGCATCTCTATTACTACTCTCCTGCCTATTTTGTGGCTGTTACTCTTAGTATCTAGCTTAAAAGATAAAAGTGAGCTTTTTGCCAATATCTTTAACAAGGGCACCACCTGCTCTCACACTCTTAGGTTGCCTATAGTCAATAAAAGCAGCCCTCTCTGAGGCTTCTGGGTCAGTGTTTCTGTAATGCCCCTGAAATTCCTTTGCCATTGACTGTTCTCAGGAGAAAGAACAAAAGAATGAGGTGAGAACTCTGTATAGCAGAGAACTGAATCATTCTGGAACCTGGCAACCTAGATAAGTCTCCTTATATACTCATGTTTTATTTCTCTGTGTTATGTGCACACCCAAGAAGTAAGATTGCCAGCAGCTATACTGAAAACTTCAGGATTTCTTTGTACACAATCTATTTTAAAGGGCTTGGGCAGTTATGGTATTGCAATACTTGGTCAACTAGGTGCAGCAAGGTGGCATATTGGTAAGTATTGGATTAAGAGTCAGAAAGACCTTAGTTCAAGTCCTGATTAAGATATTTAATAACTGAGTGAATCTGGACAATTCACTTTACCTCTCTAAGCCTCAATTTTCTAAACTGTAAAATGGGACCCATTCCACAGTGTTTTTGTGAGAATTAAATGAAATAGTTTATGAAGAGTGCTTTGCAAACCTTAAAGCACTATCTAAATGCTAGTTGTTAAAGCAATAACTACATGTTTTATTTTATTCGGGAGCTTTCCATTTTTTGTTTATTCTGACAATGAACATGAAATAAATTGAATTTTTTGCATGCTAAAAAAATTGCTTTAATGACCCTTTGCTTTCTTATTTTCTTCCCTTTTTGGAAATCCTATCCATAGCCCCACTTTCTCCCTCTCCCTCCAAAAATAATTTTAAAAAGTAATAAAGAACACAATATGGATAATAAGTATTTACAGGCAAGCAAAGTAAACTTCCACTTTTGACATGCCTCTAAATGTATACTTCAATTCCCATCATCTTCTCTGTCAGGAGGTGGGTAGCATATTTCATGTTGTCATACTGGAATCACTATTGGTCATAGTTCTGAAATTTTTCAAAATAGTTTTTTCTTAACAATGGCATTATTATCATATAAATTCCTCTCCTTGGTCTGCTCACTTCACTGCATAAGATCATGCACATTTCACCAAGTTTCTCCAAAACCATTCCTTACATTATTTCTTTTGGTTTAATAATATCCCACTATATTTATTTACCATAATTTGTGCAGTAATTCTCCAATAGATGGGCATACCTTTACTTTCTAGTTCTTTGTCACTACAAAAAATGTATAGCTTCATTGTTAACAATAGCTTCTGAAACTGTTTCTATTCTCCTCACCATACCTATTATACTAGATGTTTGAAAATCCCAGTGCCTGCAGGATCATACCAGGTATTTGAAAAAAAAGAAGCCACAATGATAAATTTACCAAAGGACAAATTACCAAGGATGTGAAAATGACACCTGACATTTACAAATAAGGGCATGCCTACCAAAATGCCAATAAGAAAATCAAAATTCCATTATTATGAGCTCCTTTATTGTTCTCAAAATCCCCAAAGAGGGATACTGCTGGTAGTAAATTTACCCAATGAAGAAATGAGAGAATGCTTTACATGTGCATTTATTCAACATATATAAATGTGTGTGTACCTCTTAATTGATTGAGGTCTATCCTATGTATTTTATAGAATGGGCCTATAAAACAACTGAATGGAGCAGTCTTGACAATGAAGTGACAAGCAAGACAATACTTTGATCAGAGAAGAGGAATTCACTACTATATTTAATTTAATAAAAATAATTTTAAGCATTTAGTACTAGAGGAATTAAAAGTTTTACTTAGTCTTATTTCCATAGAAACAATAGAGTTTTTAGAGCTAGTCAAGCTTCTGATTTCATGATCACATCTTCCTAAACTTTCATGCTTCCTGAACATTACTTCTAAAAGTGGCTGTGGAGAAAGAGGCCTAATTTAAAGGGATGGAATGATCCACAAATGCTTGGCTCTATTAATCAGACAGCAATAAGTGTTAAATTAAAGGTATATTTTTTTAATCCAAGAACAGCAGTGAGGGAGAAAAAGGGGGAGAAGGATAAGGAAAAAGGGAAAAGGGGAGGGAAGTGAAAGAGAAGAAAGGAGGGGGAAAAGAGACAGAGAGAGGTGCCAATGTGTATGTATACTTACAGTAACTCCAGATTCCCACTTGGTAAACATGCCTAAATATTTCTGAAGCTATAAAAAGAAAGCTAAGTAAATACCAGCTGTGTGAGTTTATCTAGAAAGAGAAAACATGCAAAGAAGAAAGGATCCACTGCTCCATATTTAATTAAAATTAATCCAAAAGATAAGGCAGTTAGGAGGCTAAAGTAACACTATAATCATTCAGACACTACT
Source organism: Gymnobelideus leadbeateri (assembly GCA_011680675.1). Lineage (NCBI taxonomy): Eukaryota > Metazoa > Chordata > Mammalia > Diprotodontia > Petauridae > Gymnobelideus > Gymnobelideus leadbeateri. Next base: position 3,824 of record WOXC01002787.1, read on the forward strand.
ATTTCAGTTCATCCAAAGATTCGGACACTACTTGGGTTGAATTTGACCTTGGTACAAAAAAAGGAGGATTTCTAAATAACAGTACAGTATAAGTAAGATTGAAAGGAGATGTTCAATGGAAAGAAGAGAATTGTTTTCTAATACTTTAGTGATTCCCCTTCTTCTGAAAACAATGAGATGGGTATAAATGATCCTTGTGAATCCTGGGAAAGGCAGTTAAAAGATTTGTAGGTGGTGGTTACCTCCCATAGCATCATATAATATAGATAAAAAGGCCCCAAATTCATAGTGCTCATCAGAGAGAAGATGAGTGGGAAAATCCTCTGCAAAAACATTTTTGAAGAAAACAAAAATAGTTGGAAATTCAACCCACCACCCTGTCATTTCTAGCATTTACATCAATCCTTACAGACCCTCTATAATTTGGAGAACCTTACCATTGGAATTAAGCTCTTTTCAGTATCACAGGGACCTTCTTCTAAAAATGGGAGGGGGTTATACCGCTCTGTGGTGGCTTATGCTGTTTCTGTCCTCCTCACCCCCACTTCCTGTGCTTTGGCCTTGGTTTCCTCATACTTATTCGAACCCATGTTTGGTTGATTGTATTTTGCAATTAAATCTATTACTTCTTGTTGTTTAGTCATTTTTAGTTATGTCTGACTCTTTGCGATGCCATTTGGGGTTTTCTTGGCAAAGATACTGGAGTGTTGTTCCATTTCCTTTTCCAGTTCATTTTGTAGATGAGGAAACTGAGTCCAAAAGGGTCAAGTGACTTGTCCAGTGTCACACAGCTAGTAACTATCTGAGGCCAAATATGAACTCAGAAGATGAGTCCTCTTGACTTCAGGTCTTGTACTCTATTTACTATGTCACCTAGCTCCCCAAAGCCTATGACTATCAGTATGTAAGAGCCCTACTAGCAACATGAGTTGAGTCCCAAGGATCAGATTAGCACAAAGCCCTGAGAAGGACAAAGGGTAACTTTAGAAGAGATTGCAGCACCATCAAACAGAAAGTGGAGGGAATCAGCAAATAATATAACACAAGAGGGAAGAGACATCCCAGAGAAAGAAAGTAGTATGGTAAAAAGACTCATATAAAACATTCCCAGAGAATACTCTTCACAACAGTGCCCTGGGAAGCTCTACCTAGATCCCTTCACAACCAGCTCTAGGGTACAGTTGATGAAAGAATGGTGCAATCCAGAAGAACAGGACTGGTAAAGGTCAAAAGTACTCTATATTATAATGGCCTCTTGGAACTTGTCTGTAGCAATATTCCAAATGGCTAATCTCACCCTCTGAAGAGATAAACTTTTTCCAATCCCAGACATCTGAAAGAACAGAAAATAGGCTTTGGTGAAGGTGAGGGAAAGAGATGAACAACTCTGGACTTTTAAATGGAAAAGATTGTTACTAATCACATTTCTAGCAAGGATACAAGATGGTTGGGGGAATCAGCAAAGCTACTGATGCAGACAAAAATTGACTTAGGGAGAAGAAACAAGGAAACATTTGAAGAAATGATAAATCTGGATGACCAAGTACTTTGCAATAAAGGAAAGTGAGTCAGAATCTCCTAGGGCAGAAGAAGACTGCACAAGAAATTCTATCTCAAGTATACCCTTGAAACCATAGTAGAACAACTCCAAGAACCCATAGTATTTTGGATGAGCAGTCAAAGTAGGATGAAAAGGAAGAGTACAAAGAAATAATGACAGAAATAGAGCTATTATGAAAGAAACAATTCTAAACAGAGACTAGAAAGCTTAAAAAGCCCTTAAAGACATTTTCCTCATAGTAGATATATATGTGTACATACATATGTATATGTTACATATGTGTATATTTATGTACACATAAATACATATATCAGGGGGGCGGAGCCAAGATGGTGGAGTAGAAACAGCACTTCCAAGGTGCTCTGCCCCACACCACTTCCAAACAATGTAAAAGGGGAATCTGAACAACTTCTGGAGGCCCAGCACCCACAGAATGACACAGAGAAGCTAACCTCCTGCTGAGGACAGCCCAGCAGCCCTGCAGGGAGTGGCCAGTGCAGTGCTCTGAGAGCAGGCAGCACAGTGTGCTGGGAACCCACAGCGTAGCACTCTGGGAGCCAAGCCGAGGCCCCCATGAGCCTCAGTTTTAGCTCCAGGGTGGCCGGGCCAGCAGCCGGCTGGAGGGACCCCAGAACACCAGCAGCTGTGGCGATTCCAGAATTATCAGCACAGATATGCCTAGGACAAAGTGAGAGGTTAGTGCCCTATGGACTTTGGGACCAGTATTTGGGGAAGGCGTCAGCTTCCTTCCCTGGGGGCGAAAAAGCTGCTGAGGAAATGGCAGAGAGGCCATTTTGCAGCGTCAGTGGCAGCTCCAGCTCCTGGTCTGCTAACTGTAGAGATCCAGCAATCGGTCTGGGGGTTAATTGCTCTTGCTTTAATCTGCTTGGATCTGGATTGTGGTCTTAGGGGGAGGCCTGGGGTGGGTATCCAACTTGCCAGAGTGGGTGGAGGTTTTACAGAGGCCACCCAACCTCTGGAAGTTGTGAAGACCCCACGTTTGGGAAGGAAGCTCTCCTGTCCGGTGGCAGGGTCCTACTGTGGTAACAAGCCCCAAAATCAAGTAATTAAGTGGCAATATGCCTAGGCAAAGGAAACAAAATAAACAGAAAAATGCAACTTTAGACTCCTATTTTGGGGGCAAAGAGGATCAAAGCATGGAACAGGATCAAAGCATGGAACAGGAGGAGGACTGTGAGGTCAGACCTCCTGCATCAAAAGCACCAAATGAAAATACAAGCTGGCTACAGGCCATAGAGGACCTTAAGAAGCAGATAAGAGAAGTGAGGGAAAATTGGGAAGAGAAATGAGAAAGATGCAAGAAAAGTATGAAATGACAGTCAACAGCCTGACTGAGGAAAATAACACCTTAAAATAGACTAACTCAAATGGCAAAAGAGGCTCAGAAAGGCAATGAGGAGAAGAATGCCTTAAAAAGCCAAATTTGCCAGATGGAAAAAGAATCTCAAAAGCTCACTGAGGAGAATCATTCCTTCAGAATTATACTGGAGCAAATGGAAGCTAGTGACATTATGAGAAATCAATATGTTGTTAAACAGATCCAAACAAATGAAAGAATAGAAGGAAATGTAGAATATCTCATGGGAAAAACAACTGACCTGCTGGAAAATAGATCCAGGAGAGATAATTTAAAAATTATTGGACTACCTGAAAGTCATGATCAAAGAAAGAACCTAGAAATCGTCCTTCAAGAAATTCTCAAGGAAAATTGCCGGGGGGCTAGGGGGCGCAGTGAGTAGAGCATCAGCTTTGGAGGCAGAAGGACCTGAGTTCGGATCTGGCCTCAGACACTTAATGCACACACAAACAAAAACCTAGCCGTGTGACCTTGGGCAAATTACTTAACCTCAATTGGCCTCCAAAAGGCAAAAAAAAAAAAATTGCCCTGATGTTTTAGACCCAGAGAGGGAAATAGAGGTTGAAAGAATCCATGGATCACCTCCTGAAAAGGATCCCAAAAAGAAAACTCCTAGGAACATTATAGCCAGGTTCCAGAACTCCCAGATCAAGGAGAAAATACTACAAGCAGCCAGGAAGAAACAATTTCAATATTGTGGAAACACAATCAGAATAGCCCAGGACCTGGCAGCTTCTACACTGAGGGATCGAAGGGCATGGAATATGATATGCCAGAGGGCAAAAGAGCTGGGATTGAAGCCAAGGGTCACCTACCCAGCAAAACTGAGTATCTTGTTTCAGGGGAAAATATGGTCATTCAGTGGAATAGAGGACTTTCAAGCATTCTTGTGGAAAAAAAAACAGAGTTGAATAGAAAATTTGGCATTCAGACACAAGAAGCAAGAGGTGCTTGAGAAGGTAATCAGGGAAAAGAAATACAAAAGGAACTTATCAAAGTTGAACTATTTACATTCCTACATGGAAAAACAATAACTGTGTCTGATGAAACCTTTCTCTTTATGAAAATAATTGAAGAAGGGTATATGGACATATGAATATATATGTGAATGCATGTATATATATTTACAGGTATACATGGATAGAGGGCACAGGTTGAATTTGGTGGGAAGGGATGATGCTTAAGGGGTGAAGTTAAGGGGTGAGAGAGCAAAGTGACAAGAGGAGATGGGGAGAGACAGGGTAGGGTAAACTATCTCGTGTAGAAGAGGCAAGGGGAAGTAGTTGCAGGGGAGGGAAAGAACAGGATGGCAAAAAGGCAAATTCTCATTGAATTTGGCTCAGGGAGAGAATCACATATATACTAAATGGGATACCTCATCCTGCAGGAGAGTAGGGGGAAGTGGGATGAAAAGGGGATGATGGAGGGGAGGGCATTCTAGGGGGAGGGGAGGTTGGAAGTACCCACTTTCGAAGAGGGAGAGGATCAAAGTAGGGAATGGACCAGGTTGGGGGTGGGATGGGTGGGAGGGAAATATACGAAGTCTTTTACAATATATCTACTATGGTAATGTTTTGCATAGCGATACATTTACAACACATACTGAATTGCTTATCTTCCCAGAGGGAATGGGTGACAAGGGAGGAAGGGGATGGATCTGAAATTAGAAGTCTTAAAATTAAATGTTTCAAATGTATATAAGTACTAAAAAAATGAAAAAATAAATACATATATCAAATCTGTGTTATAAGATTTGTTGTCTTATATGTGTATATGTATGTATTCGTATATGTATATGTAGGTGTGTATAATTTCCTATACTATTTCTGTTGCAACTAATATGCTGTGCAAGCCTGTAATGATCAGAATCATAGAAAGTTCATAGAACATCACAGAACATTCAGAACACTGAAAATGAAAGTGAAGAGACTTGAATTCACTGAATAAAATGCTAGACTTAGAATCAGAAATATCTGACCTGGTTCTTGACTAAGACGCTTACTAGTTGTGTGACCTTGGGTGAGTCTTTTCTCAGCTTCAGTTTTCTTATATGTAAAATGAGGATAAAAATAGCTGTTTCCCCACAGGGTTGTTGTGACCATATAAGGATGATGATGATAATTATGGTGATGGTGATGCTTTTTATCAGTTCCTAACCATCTGAACTTCTACAAATCACTTCTTGTCTGTCCCTCAGATGGGTAGCAAAATGAATGACTTCTAAGACCTTTTCTTGTTCTCGGATCCTATTCCTGCTGGAAAAAAAATGGCTTTTAAAGATTTTTTTTTCAGAACCAAGTGTGATGTAAGCAGACAGAAATTAGATGACTCATACTTCCTTAAAGTATGATTTTGAGTGATTTTAATTTTCACCTGAGTGTCTATATTAGTAAGTGTCACCATGAAAATGAATGTTTAGCCAGCATCTAAAAGATATTTAACATATTTATAATTCATGGGTGGAATATTGCTCAAAGATTTAAAATTACACCAATAGATAATAGGTGCCTATGTGTAGAGCTTGGGAACATACTCTATGTGTGGAACAAGAAAAACCAGAAGAAAATGAATTCTCAGAAGGAAGTGTCATCACTAGAAGTTTGGTCCTAGAGGGTTCCTGCCTCTCCATAATGGAAACTGAGTGCTAAATAGATGGGGAATGAGTGTGAAAAGAAAAGGAAAATCTATCATTTTCCTACTTAATTTGAGTTGAGAGATGAGATCGCTATGTAAAGATGTCTCATCAATGACAGCTCTGGCACCTTTCACCTGCTAGGTCTCCCAAGTTCTCTTTTCCCAGAAATCAGTTTTTTTTTTTTTTTTTTTTTTAACATTTTGCATGTCATGGACGCTTTTAGCACTCTGGTGAAGTCTGTGGGTCACTTCTGGAAATAATGTTTTAAGTGAGTGCAATATATAGGTTTATAAGGAAAATCAACAATATTGAAACATGGTTATCAAAATGTGAATTAAATAAGTTTATGGCACCCCAAGTTAAGAATTCCTGAACCTTAACAATGGTGTTCCCAAAGGGAGATAATAAATCTTAGAGAAGTCTGCAGTTCTCTCAACTTCTGTTTTTGTACTAGAGAGGAGTGTTGACAACAGACAACATGAAGATTTCAAATTCTCTTTCATTATTTCATATAGACACCATGCCAGTTCAGAATTTGGACAGTGGTAGAGACAATGAAGAAAGAAAGGAAAAGAAATGAACATTTATTTAGTGCCTATTACATGCTGCAATTGTGCTACCAGGGGTATGAAACCTGCAGCCTCAAAGCCACATATAGTCTTCTAGGTACTTGGGTGAGTCCAAGTTTTTACAGAACAAATCCTTTTATTGAGAGGATTTCTTTTGCGACATTTGACTTTAATCAAAGGGCCACACTTGAGGACCTAAAAGGCCACATGTCATATCAAAGCCGCAGGTCACCCACCCCTGCTAAACCCTTGACCAATATCCAATTTGCTCTCACCTCATAACAAACTTGTGAAGTAAATACCATTATTATCTTCATTTTATAATTGAAGAATTTGAAACATGCAGAAGTCAAGTGACTTGCCATGGACCAAAGTCACACAGTATGTGTGAGGCTGGATTTGAATTTCTGACTTTAGGCCTAGGATGCCAATAATTTGCACTAACTACCCCGATGCACAGAGGTGTATTATGTATTTAAAAAGAAGTTTTTAAACAAATGATTAACATTAAAAATAAGTTTAAGAATAACTTTGTTTCCCTCCCACAAGTAGATTTTCTATTTGTTTCAGATCCTTCATTGGAAGAGGCCTACTCTCCAGAAGGAGAATCCTTATCTCAGAAACCAAGTTTTCTGGAACATAGGGCAGGGCTAGGCAATGTCCACCAGTTAATTCTGTTTTAAACTGGTCAGTATGATTTGGTTCTTTACCAGAAACCGCTCTCCAGTTTAGGGTCAACAATTCTGTATACTTCCCATTTAATTTCTGGTAACTAAACAATACTTGGTCCTCATCCATCTATAGCATCACCCTTTCTAGGATACCTTCCCAATTTTCATACCCCCTCATGTATTAGTTACCATGAGAGCTAATGTTATCCACAAATTTTATCAAGGTAATTTGTGGGTATCCATTCCTTACACTATAACTCACAAGCTCCCACTAGCATACTTAACTGTAAAAATCAACTTTTTAGAAACCTCTAAGATAGCAAAGAAAAACAAGCAGCCACAAAACATTCCATCCACATAAGGGAAGAGCACAATCCCCAAAATATATACAACACCCATGGAAAGGTTGGGCATAATCTTCTATCATAAAGGTAGAGAAACATACATGTAAAGAACATGTGGCCAAAGCAACTAATACTCCTGCCATTGCAGTGTCTGGGAATCCTTTTTCTTTTAAGAGAACTTAAATGCAGCTCCCCTTGAGTACTTCATTTCTGTTGAATGGGCTATTCTTCTGTGATCTCAGTATTTACTCTTCTCTACAGCTCACACATAAAAGGCAAAGCTGGATCTCTCTTGAGTAACTGGCATGGTTCTATACTACCAGAGATCTTATTCCTTGAAGATGCTTCATCTCTCAAGAATTCACTTTTCTCTATCTGTCTCATAGAAGTGTATCATTTTGCTTCCTTCCAGTGCACCTCATACTCTCATGAGTTGATATTTCTTTTTTTTTTTTTTTTGCTTTTTTGGAGGGCAATTGGGGTTAAGTAACTTGGCCAAGGTCACACGGCGAAGTTTTTGTTTGTGTGTGCATTAAGTGTCTGAGGCCGGATCTGAACTCAGGTCCTTCTGACTCCAGGGCCAATGCTCTACTCACTGCTCCACCTAGGCGCCCCATGAGTTGTTATTTCTTGACCCAATATACTCTGCAACTTCTAGGGGGCATCTCTCATTGGGTAAACTGCAAGTTAGATGTCATAGATAGTATGCACATAGAAGAGAGAAATTCCTTCCTACAGGGGTCTCTTCAAGAAAATATTTTGATATATATGCTGAAATACAACAAAGCTGTACTCCTTCAAACCCCAAGGTTTTGCCAGAGATTTGCTATTTTAAGTCCTATAAAGGATTTTATCTGATTTTTGCTTATTCTTGAGGTTACTCCCCCTAATTTCATCACAGAAAGAGATTTTCACCTCATAAAGGGATCACAGGGTGTGGCCTCAATTTTACCTTGCCATAATATCAAAACCTCATTACCTTTAACTACATCCTTTTTGGGAGGAGAGGAGGGGAAGGATGATCACTCCTAAATTCTCTCTTTATTTCACAATCTACTCTTTCAGAATACATAGGGTCCTGGGACTTGGAGTTCTTCAGCTTCACAATTCCAGAATTCTTTTTTCTCTCCCATTTAAATGAGAGGCACTAGAACAAAACCAAGGTGGAGGCAAGATCATCTTCTTCCCCCTGCCCCGCTGCATTCCTATCTATATATTGTGGGTCCAGAAGAATCTTCTCCCAATACAAGGCTACTTTTACCATATTAAGTCTAAACAGAAGAGCCTAGATTTCAAGATGCTAACAATCTAGCCCCGACCTAGTTTTTGAAACTGATATCTCATTCAACTTCTGAAGATCAAGTGATATAGAGGAAAAAAAGTCATCATTCTTTCATTTTTTAGTACAATAGCAAATTTAAAAGGGAACAGCAAGAATGAGAATGAAATGCTTAAAATAAATATTGTTCACCACGACCTCAAGTCCTAGACTATTCCTGAAGCCTCCTAGAACTACCCAAAATCCTGAAGTGTGGACTAAGGGGCTCCCTGGAACCACCCCTGGAGCTCATAAGAGAAAACTAGAAGCATACAGCCACTGCTCTGACTCCCTTAGGAGGCATGTGGCTAGAAAAATTGAGGCTGGGCTAAGCACAATTCCCTGGCGGGCCTAGACTGACAAGTCTGAAACCAGTCAGTGTTCTTGTCTTTTGTTCCTGAGGCCAGTGGGATCTCTGAAGTGAATTGCAGTTTGGCATTGTGGTTACTGCCTGTCACTTATCATTAGGGCTTGTGGTTTTGGTATTTATTTGATTCCAACTTTAGTGCTTCAAATCAAAGACAGCCAAGTGGCCTATGCTGATGCCAGCACATCTAACTTAACAAGCTGTTGTGCATGGTTTAAGGGGTAAAATTTGGCATATGAAATTCCCTGGAGCAAGGCTAGTTAGCAGAAAAAAACTGGGGGAAAGAAATAATTTATTCTACACTTCATGTCATTCATCCATCTGACATGTTTTTCTTTCCAAATATCATCTTCATTATTTTTTATTTTAATGAAGTGGTGATCTTCAATTCAAGCACCCTGTCTCTGATCATAATGTATGTTCTTACTTTAAATGAAAATTTGCTCTTGTCACATCGGAATCCAGTGTTATTAGACTCTATTGCAATAATTTATTAATAGCAAGGCCATTAACGGATGACACACTGGGTATAGAAATCCTATTCTATATGAAGGAAATAATTTCATTTCAAGCTCTTGAGTTCTTTTTTAAATTATTTGGAAGCATTAATAACTATTTTAGGGATTTGTCATAGGAAAGTACAGGGCAAACATCTGAGACTAGAAAGACGACAAGTAGCACCTCCATTAAAAAAAAATCTTCCTTTACTTATTAGCTTCAATTTTTCTTCCGGCCCAATCACATACTAAATGCCCCTATTAAAAAATACATGAGGACCTCACAGTAAGGGGGGAAAAAAGCAGGTTAATAAGTGAAAGTGAGATTTATCCCTGTCCACTGAATTATGTAGAACAGTCCTTTAAATTGTTTCTCAGTACTTAACACTTCCACAGTCTTTTCTGGCCCATTTTAGTAGTTCTGAAGGTCAACAATGAATTTTATAATTTTGGGTACTCACTGACTATATAAACTGATGTCACTCACTGATCACTGAAAGGACCCCATATAAACAATACATGTTGTGTTATCAATTATATGTATAATATATTGAAAACATAGCTGAAATAGTAACAAGATAAATTTACAAATAGACAGTGAAAGTGATGGCTAAGAAAGATAATGTCTTGGGATCACCCAATGAGTGATTGATTTCTCATCAGTAAAAAATTAAAGGCTGATATCTATCATCATTCCAAAAGGTATGACAAGATTTTCTTTCTTTCTTTTTTTTTTTTTTTGGAGGGGGAGGGCAAGGCAATTGGGGTTAAATGATTTGCCCAAGGTCACATGGCTAATAAGCATTAAGTATCTGAAGCCACATTTGAACTCAGGTACTCCTGATTTCAGGGCCGGTGCTTTATTCACTGCACCACTTAGCCACCCCAACATGATTTTCTGATCAAGTTTTGGCTTCATCTACAAATCATCTCAAAACCCTCTGACTTTATTCCCAGTTCAATTCTTTTATTTAAATCTCTAAAAATGTGGTAGCTCTTCTTGCCAAGACCAACCCCTCCATTTGTGCCTATGATTCCATTTCTTTTGTCTTCTCCAGGAGATTATATCCCCAAACTTTTTAATTTCTCCTTATCCGTGAATGATCTGACCTCTGACCTCATCACTTGACTTAAGAAGCTCTCTCCTAAGTTACCAAAGATCCCTTAAATACCTAATCTGATGCCAAATACAAGTCTAAATACTTTTCTATCTATATGTTACATTTAGCAGTCTTGATCTTCTGGATACTCTTTCCCCTGTGGGTTTTCTATACTCTCCATATTGTGCCCCAATCTGTCTTTCCACTCTTTCATGTGCTTTGATGAATAATCATTCATATCTTATACCTTAACTCTGGGTGTTCCCCAAGGTTCTGTCCTGGGTTCCCTACCCTTCCCTCTATATCCTCTAAAATCTCATTAGCTCTCATGGGATTTATTATCATCATGATATTGAAGACTCCCAGAGCTATATAATCAACTCCTGTCTCTTTGCTAACTACATATTGGACAAATCAAACTATGTTATAGAGATATCTCAAACTCAGTAGAGAAAAACTTTAACTTTCCCCCCAAAACCCATCTATCTTCCAAACTTCCCTATATCTGTTAAAGACATTGCCATTCTTCAATTCTCTCATCAAGTGTATGATTTTAGTATTGCCCTTGACCCTTCACTTCCCCTCACCCAACACATCTAATTAGTTGGCAAATCTCTCCGTTTCCTTTGCACAACATTGCTAACATCTAACACTTCTCTCTACTCACAAAGGTGCCAATTTAGTTTAGGCCCTCATCACCTCTTGCTGAGATTATTATAATGGCTTTCTAGTTACTCTCCCTGCTCCAAATATCTCCATAATCTTGATTATCCTTCATACTGCTGCCAAATTGATGTTGAGTCCAGCAACTCTTTCTATCACATGGCCATAACTGACTTCATTCTTACATTCTAATAATATCACTCAGTCAAAGTAACAATGGCTGGTTAGATTATAAACAACCACACTAAAACCAAGAACCTAATTGTTTTTTTTTTAATCTGGCATTTTATGCCTTGGATAAGAATGATCTTCAAGTTAGTTGGTCAGGTATAGAAAGCTTTAAAATTAGGATGTGGTATTTATTTAGTTCAGAAATTGTTGATGTACATTGGTGGATAGATTATACACACACCAGTAGGTTACTAAACCAACAAAATTGCAGGTATGGATCAGACCCTTCCCCCTCCAAAAAAAAGGGAGAGGGAAGAAAACTGTATTTAGCTTATGACTTTCACTAACAGGCTATTAGGTGATTATCTTTAAGTTTTTACCAATGTCATTAAGCTTAGCATCATTGTCCAAATTGATCTGTGGCTGATTAAAAAGCCAGGTATAAGATCTGGAACAAATACATTCTTCTATCCTTGTCTGCAATATAGACATTAACCATATACTCTGCAGATTTCATGCCAAACTGCATCTCTGCCTCTAATTAATATGCAATTTTTCAATAGATTTCCCTATGTACTTCAACTGTTTATAATATGTTTAGAAACTATGAATATGAACAAATTCGTGGGTGTATTTGGCAAGGGGAATCTGCAATCCAGATACTTAAGTTAAGGGTAGACAGGAACTCAGAAGTAACGTCTGGTTTTGCTCTAATGGAAAGTGAATTGCTGAGTTGTCCCATACACCCTGTTTAGCTTATTTCCATTACTTTAGTATCTTCAGTTAATTCCCAAGCAGGTGAATCATCTAGAATCATTTTCTTCTCTCCTCCCCCTCCCTCTTTCTTTTTCCATTTCTTCTTCTTCTCTCCCCTTCCCTCCCCTTCTGTCCCCCACCTCTCTCTCTCCCCCCTCTCCTTCTTTCTCCATCTTGCTCTTCATCTCCCTCTTCTCCCTTTGTCCCCAAAGTAATTCTACCCAAGAAAATAAATGGGGGAAATTACTATATAGATTTACTTTTACTTGCTAAAGTAATGTTTGCTTATCTTTCAGAGTTGTTCTGAGAGGGTGGAGTCAAGATGGCTGAGTAAGAGCAGGGACTTGCTTGAGCTCTCCCCCAGACCCCTCCAAATACCTGTAAAAATTACTCTAAACAAAGTCTAGAGCTATGGAAGCCCCAAAATGACAATGAAGCAAATATCCAGCAAAAGATAACCTGTAAGGTTGACAGGAAGAGTATATAGCACCAGACTGGGAGCAGAGCAAAGTCCAGTGTGGGCTGCACCAGCACCAACAGGGACTAAGCAGGCCTCAGGGGACTGAAGCAATGGCAGCAGTGACAGTTTACAGATGCCAAAGACAGCATAGAGGGTCAGTAGGAAAACTCTGTGGGGACTGGGTGAAAGAGGGGTACAGTCTGGCTGCGATCTGGCCCTAGTCCCAGGGCAGCTGAGTGGGTCCCATGGCAGTGGTGGTAGCAGCAGCAGCAATGGCTGCTTCCAGAGCTCTGGGCTTACAGATGGTGGGGGAATTCAGAGGCTGATACAAAACTCCTGAAGCCTGGGACAGTACACCAATCCCCAACCCCACCCTGACTGGAGGCAGAGTCTTACCTTGACAAAGACTTAGAAAGTCAAGCATGTGGCTGGGAAGAATGAGCAAACAGCATGAAAATCTCAGACTAAAGAATCTTATTTTGGTGACAAAGAAGATCAAAACATACAGGCAAAAGACAACAAAGTCAAAGCTCCTGCATCAAAAGCCTCCAAGAAAAATATGAATTGGTTGCAAGCCATGGAGGGGCTTAAAAAGGATTTTGAAAACCAAGTAAAGGAAGTAGAGGGAAAACTTGGAAGAGAAATGAGAGTGATGCAAGAAAATCACGAAAAAGGAGTCAACAGCTTGCTAAATGAGACCCCCAAAAATATCAAAGAAAACAATATCTTAAAAAAACAGATTAACCCAAATGTCAAAAGAGGTCCAAATAATTATGATACAGACACCTGAAGGAAATTACTCTACTGTAATAACACAAATATGCCACAGAAGTTGCTGACTAAATTTCCCAGATGATCAGGAGACAGGATCATAAAAGAACAACAAAAAAGGAAGTAGGAAAGAACCAGAAGATAGAGACTGTTTTTAAACACTCTTTTGACTGGACCATTTACTCCCAACACTAGAACATGAAACTCATAATACATGGATAAACTCAATAATCATATACTAGCTTCGATAACATCATGAGCTTTGCTAGTGTGTTGTTTTTTTTTTTTTCTCTGACCCAGGTATGAGTGGAGAATACAACATTGATTTCCAGTGTCATGGTTGAAAGGGATATGTTTTCTTCAGTCTAACATTGTCAATGCAATTGAAAGACTCTATTTCCTAATTTTTCCAAAGCTCACTCATTAGTATTTCAAAGAAAAGACTTTACATTGTTTTTTTACATAATGAAAACTTACACGAGTACATGAAAAACAAGAAAACATGGGTTATATTTTAAAAATTAATGCATGTATAGGTAAAATAAAAGACAAAATTTCTGCAAAGGATAGCATTCTTAATAGCATAAACAAATACCCTAAATAAAAGATATACAAATTTTAGGTCATTGGGGGATAAAAAAGAGGGATAGCAAAAAGGAAATGGAAACAAGGGCAGGAGGGTAGGTAGAAATTTATCTTTTGTTTAAATAAGGAAGCAAACAAAACAAAACAAAACAAAAAACAACTAGGCTCCCTAGTTCATTAGGGAGATCTTTAAAAAGAAAAAAAAATTATGTAAATTTTCAAAACCTATTTCTATATTTTATCTTTATGTTTTTCTTTATCTGAACATTAATCTTAAGATCATCTTCATTTATCTGGCTTCTTTATTTAACATTTTTGTCTCTTCCTAATATGTTCCTCATTACTGTACATCTTTTTCAAAATATACATATAAAAGATAATGTCAATGGACTAGAACACTGTCACAGGATAATAGTCCCCTGTTACTAGACAAATGCCAAGGTAGAGCTAGACATTTATTGAAAGTAAATGTCGAGGCAAATTGAGAAACATTGATTGTAAAAAAAATGTTCTGGTACGATGCCTTCATTTCTGTTATACCAAATGATGCATGTTGATGTAATCATTTTCTCTAATGGATCTTGGTGCAATAGAGTGAAAGTTGCTTATTGCACAATAGTATAACTATACATAACCAGATTGGTAGAGAGAACTAAATTTGTTGTCTGATTCAGCCAATCAGAAAGCTGTCCATTTAAAAGCCTTCATCCTGCTCTTTATGTAGGTAATATAATTTCTAGCTAGCTGAAACCATAGCCATAAACAAGGGTCAGCTGTAAGATTACTTGATGGGGCATAACTGCCAATATGGTGAATCATGATTTTTTTTCCTTAAAGAGGTTCTAAAATCTACCAGCACTACATCTTGGGAAGTATGCATCGTTTACCAAGTGAAGTTGCTAAAATCCCAATTTGCATGCACACATGAAAGTGCATGCATTTATCAGTGTCTGTATTTGTAAGTCCTAATTTGGAAGATGTGATAGTACTGACTTTAAAAATTCTGTCCCATAGAATATGCATATTCTCTTTTGATAATGTGCTCCAAACATTCAAAATAATGACATCTCATTGAAAATTCCAGTGTCAGGAGACTCCATAATTCCATGCTGAATTCTTCCAATTGACCTCCATCAAACCAGGAGTTTCAAAAATAAGACCCTTCATTGTAAGAGAATAGAATTATGAGTCTAATGTTGGAAAGGTTTCTAAGAGAAAGTGGCACAACAGATTAGAACCACTGCAAAAAGAGAGGGATAGTCATGTCACTAGAAATTTATTCTACTTTTTAAAAAGTTCTATGACTCTATATTAATTATCTACACTCTTTCAGTGTCCTTAGATATGAGAATAAACTTTGAAGCTTTTATATTTCATTGTGAAAGCAACTTCTTTTAAAATTTAAAGTTTTGAACAGAGAAAAACTGAAAGAGGAAAAAAGTTATCTGATTGAGTGTAAGGCTAATCTTTAGTCAAAAAGCTCTATTTTGACTTATTGAAAATTTGCAAAGCGTCAAGTGGCTAAAAGCAATCCTCTTTTAGTGCTCAGGAAGGGCAAGGAAGGAGTAAACTATGATGAAGATATATTGTTTTCAACTATAGATAAAGTTTTATTTCTTTGATCTGAACATGAGGACCAACAGTTCTGATTAATCTCACCTTAATTCAAAACAACATTCAAAACAAGAGAACACTCTATATTATTCTCTTAAGTACTAGAAAGAGGTATGCATATATTGAGTAGTAAAGAGTGAGATTCATTGTATTTACAAAACAATGTAATGACCACAAACAAAACAGGAAGACAGTCCCAAAGTAGAAGCCAAAAATCTCTTTTACATGTAAGGGATGTTAAATCCCGATTTGAACAACTTGCTCTCCCTTAACCTATTGGAAACCAAACTACTGAAGAGTTTAGAATAAAAAGATTCATAATGAGATGAGAAGGAACCTTGAACCTTGTTCAGCACCCTCCCTAGTGCAGAAACAAAAATTATGTGGACTCTTATCAGGTATCTCTGTGTTCAGTCAGAAGGTTTTGTCTTGACTAGAATAAAATATGATTTAGTTTGCAATTACTGTTTGGAAAATCCTATCCACCAATATCTTAATGAATCTTGATGAAAAGAAGCTGAAACAATATATCATAAAGATTAGAAAATATGAATCATTTTATATTTCTAACAGTAATATAGAAATGGCTTAATATCAGGAAAACTATATGGTAATTTAGCAATATTAGAATAAAAATGAACACAATCATATGATTATAGGAATAAATGCAGAAAAAACTTTTCATAAAATGAAATACCTAGGAGCAAAAGAATAAATACTTTTTTAATTAAACAAATGCTTTGCTAACTTTATTAACTTCTGGTTTACATATTTCCACCAAATTTTGAGTTACAATTTTCCCCCCATCTTTTCCCTACCCCAGAATAGCAGTCCCACTAGATATCCCCTCATCCAATCTGCTCTCTCCCATATCTTCTCCCATACTCCCTTTGACTTTGCCATTAGGGCAAGGTGAATCTCTGAGCCCCAATGCCTGGACATCTTAGGAAACATTTAATTTTAAAACTTCGATTTTCAGATCCATTACCTTCCACCCTTGTCACCCACTCCCTCTGAGAAGATAAGCAATTCAGTATGTGTTATACATGTATAGCTATGCAAAACATTACCATAGCAGATATATTGTAAAGGACTGCTTATATTTCCCTCCCACCCATCTCACCTCCCACCTGGTCCATTCCCTACTTTGATCCTGTCCCTCTTTGATAGTGGGTACTTCTAACCTCCCCTCCCCCCAGAATGCCCTTCCCTCCATCCTCCCTCCTCTCATCCCCCTTTCCCCTACTCAACTGCAGGGTGAGATATCCCATTTAGTATGTATGTGATTCTCTCCTTGAGCCAACTTCAGTGAGAATATGGTTTTGCCTTTTTGCCTTTCTGTTCTTCCCCTCCCCTGCAACTACTTCCCCTTGCCTCTTCTACATGAGATAGTTTGCCCTACCCTGTCTCTCCTCATCTCCTCTTGCCACTTTCCTCTCTCACCTCTTTCTTCAGCAGCTTTTTGCCCCCAGGGGAGGAAGCCTACACGTTCCCCAAATACTGGTCCCAAAGTCCATAGGGCACTAACCTCTCACTTTGTCCTAGGCACATCTATGCTGATAATTCTGGAATCGCCACAGCTGCTGGTGTTCTGGGGTCCCTCCAGCCAGCTGCTGACCTGGCTGCCCTTCGGCTAAAACCCTGGCTCACCGTGGCCTGGGCTCTGCTCCCAGAGTGCTGTGCTGTGGGTTCCCAGTGTGCTGTGCTGCATGCTCTCAGAGTCCTGCGCTTGAAGCTCCCTGCAGAGCTGCTGGGTTCTCCTCAGCAGGGAGTTAGTTTCTCTGTGTAGTTCTGTGGGTGCTGGAGCTCCAGAAGTTGTTCAGATTCCCCTTTCACATTGTTTGGAGGTAGTGTCGGGCAGAGCACCTTGGAAGTCTACTTTTTTTCTTAAAATGATAAACAGTATATATCTAAAACTAAGAGAAACTATTAGGAGCAATACAGATAAACTAGAAACCTTTCCAACAAAATCAGTAATGTCAATTATCACCATTTTTCTTTGACAGAATAGTAGAAATTCTGGCTATAACAGTAAGATAAGAAAAAGAATTTGAAAGAATAAGCATGGATAAAAAGAAGCAAAGTTTTCACTTTTTGAAGGTGATACAATGGCATAAAGAAAACTAAGGAGTCAACTAAAGATTAATTGAAACAATAGCATCAGCAAATGTACTGGACATAAAACAAATCCACAGAGATCATAAGCATTTCTATATAATGTCAATTAAGCCCAAGAGAAAGAAATGGAAAGTGAAATTCTGTTTGAAATAACTACACAATGTATAAAATATTTGTGGGCCTACCTATCAAGAAACATATGCAAGCTGTATAAGTAAAAGTATAAACCACAGTTTACAGAAATAAAGACCTAAATAATTGGAGAAATATCAATTGTTTGTGAGTGAAATGAGTCAATATAATAAAAGTGACAATAACACCTAAATTAATTTCTAAAATGCCATATCAATCAAACTACCAAAAGTGTAATTTAAAGAACTAGAAAAAGCAAAAAAAAAAAAAAAACAACAACACATGTGAAAGTAAAAATGTCAAGTATCCCAAGGGAAATGATAAAAAAAAGTAGGAATAAAGGGGGTCTAGCAGTGCCAGATCTCAAACCATAATACAATGCAATCATTCTAAAAAAATTGGTATCATGAAAAAAAGTGTGAATTAGGGGAATAGATTAGGTATACAGATTAGGAACACAACACAACAGAAGTATCTAGTGTATGATAAACACAAAGATTCAGCTACTTGGGTAAGAACTCACTAGTCAACAAAAATTACTGAGAATATTGGCAGCAGAGAGGGATTGAGCCAAGATGGCAGAGTAAAAGGTGGGATTTGCTTGAGATTTCCCCCCTGAAGCCCCCCAAATACCTGTAAACAATGACTCTAAACAAATTCTAGAGGTACAGAGCCCACAAAATAATAGAGTGAAACAAATCTCCAGCCCAAGTCAACCTGGAAAGTCAACAGGAAAGATTTGTCACACCAGACTGGGAGTGTGGTGTGACAGTCCCAGTCCCATCATGGGCTGTGCCTGTACAGACAGGGCCAGAGCCAGCCTCAGCAGACTAAATCATTGACAGCAGGGCTGGTTTGTTGACTTCTCTACCCACAAATACCAAAGACAACATAGAAGTTCAATAAGAAAACTCTATAAGACCTGGGTAAGAGAAGAACACAGCCCAGGGTCCAGTCCTGGGGAAATGGAGGTGGCAGTGGCCACAGTGGTAGCAGCAATAGCAGTGGCTTCTTCCAGAGCTCTGGGCTCACAGACAGTGGGGGGATTGTGTTGTTGATTCTTTGCTGGCCCTAAGGCAGGATTCTCTTGCTTTGCCCTGCTTGGATATGGGTTGCAGATTGAAGTTCTGGGTGGAAGTCATGGGGTGAGGAGGAGCACACACACACACACACACACACACACACACACACACACACACACACACACACTTAAAACAATGCAAGAGAAGAGAGGGGAAATAAGAAGAAATGAGTGAACCTTACTGCCATTGGATTTGGCTTAAGGAGGGAATAACATACACACTCAATTGGGTATCTTACCCTACAGGAAAGTAGGGAGGAAGGGGATAAGAGAGAGGGGAGGGGATGATAGAAGGGAGGACAGATTGGTGGAAGGGGTACTCAGAAGCAACACTTTTGAAAATAGAGTCAAAGGAGAAAACAGAATGAATAGGGGTGTGGGTTAGGATGGAGGTAAATATTGTTAGTTTTTCACAACATGACTATTATGGAAGTGTTTTGCACAACTATACATGTATATCCTCTATTGAATCGTTTGCCTTCTCAATGAGGGTAGGTGGAGAGGGAAGAAGGGAGAGAATTTGTAACTCAAAGTTTTAAAAACAAATGTTAATAACATTGTTTTTACATGCAACTGGGAAATAAGATATATAGGCAATGAGGTATAGAAATATATCTTGACCTACAAGAAAGTAAAGGGGAAGAGGAAAGGGGGGGGCCGATATAAAGGAGGACAGACTGGGGAAAGGGGTCATCAGAATGCATGCTATTTTGGGGTGGGGGTAGGGAAGAGATGGGGAGAAAAATTGGAACTCAAAATCTTATGGAAATGAATGTTGAAAACTAAACATAAATTAATTAATTTAAAAAGAAGCAAAGAAAATTATCAGCAATATGGCAGAAATTAGACATAGTCCAACACCTCATACCTGATATTAAAATAAGCTCCAAATGGGTCCATTAACTAAATATAAAATGTCTTATCATAAACAAATTAGAGAAACATGAACCAAATTACCTATCAAATCTATGGAGAGACGTCTATTATAAAACAAGGGATGGAGAGGATCAGAGAAGAGAAAAGGGATAATTTTGATAATTATTTTTTTTAATCTAATAATGTTTAGATTGAAATAGAAGTGATTTAACTGGTGAAAAGCTTTTCAGCAATTTTTTTCTGATAAAGATCTCATTTCTAAAATATATGAAGAATGGCTTCAAATTCATAAGAATAAGAGTCATTGCCAAATTGATCAATGGTCTAATGATACAAACTCCCCACAAGGGGAGAACCCCAGACTGTCTCTAAACATATGGAAAAATCCTCCAAATCACTACTAATTAGAGAAATGCAAATTAAATCAATTTTGAGATTACATTGTATACTCATTAGATTCTCAAATAAAAAAAGAGGCATATGACAAAGGTTGTAAGGGTTGTGGGAAAATAGGAACATTGATGTGCTCTTGGTGGACCTGTAGATGGATATTTATGGAAGATAACTTGAAATCATATGCAAAAAGTTACTAAATGGTATATGCCCAATGATCCAGCTATATGTTTCTATACTTATTTCCCCAAATGATCAAAGAAATAAGAAAAGGTCCTTTATATACAAAAACATTTATAACAGTTCTTTTTTGTGTTGGCAAAACAACAACAAAGTAAAATAAAAAACTACCCTTGAAAGTTTTTTTTTAAGATGCCTGTAAATAGAAGGCATGGATGATAAGTTGTAATATATGACTGTGATAGAATACTATTGTGTTTTGATAACTGAAGAAATAGATGATTTCAAAGTGACATGGAATGAAGCAAGCCAAACAAGAAAAATTTATGATATAACATCAATAAAATAATAACAAATAATTTTGAAGACTTATAGGAACTGATGAAGAGTGAAATGAGCAAAACCAGTCAAAAATTTATATAAAAAGAATAGTATAAGAATAAAAATTATGAAAGCTATAAGAATTATGATCAATACAACGACTATCCATGATTCCAGAGGACCAAAGATGAAATGTATTATACACTTCAACATGGAGAAGTGATGGATTTAGGGGGCAGAATCTGTTTATATTTTCTGGTGGGGGTTTTTTGGGGAGGTGGCAGGACCAAGAGAAGACAAGAAAGATAAAGATGGATAGAGATAAAGACAGACAGACATTGGGGGCAAGGAGAGGGAGGGATGAACAGAGGGAGAGACAGACAGACAGAAAAAGAGACAGAGAGAGAGAGAATATTGGAGATATAAAATGAAGAGGGCCCAACCTTCTAGCTACATTTTACCAGGGTATTTAGGTAAAGTATAACAAATTCAGTCAATCATTAGAATGTTTGGATTGTGTAATAAATGTCTGTAGATTTGGAAATACCAGGGTTAACTAGACAGAGTTATGTTAATGGTTCCATTGTATCCTATATTAGTTTGATTGGAAAGTTGGGTCAAAATCAGTGGCCCCTCACTTTACTGTTCATGTAAGGGACAATGTGTTCTTGTTGATCCTTTTAGACATTTCATTCAATTGATGTCTTTGAAAACAGTAAGGAGGTTAACTCACAAAATGACCCATAAGCACCAAGGAGACTGACTTGTAAACAACATGGATAGTCCCATTTCATGAAAAATTAATAGCATAAGAGTGGTTTAGTCTTACTGCAGAGATGGACTTTGTGTTATTTTGCCGTGAAAATGGAAATGAATTGAATAAAGGAGGATTCCTCATGTTTGGGGATAAAAAGAACCTCTGCTACATAAACATACATGTCTACAGAATTCACTGTTTACTATTATTTCACTTTGTGGGCACGATATGAGCTATAATAAATGAAAAGTCACCTAATAAAATGACAACTTTTATAAATCTTAAACCACTTTCCTTATAATTGCTATTCTTTATTACTTGAGCACATGGACTCTGTGGAAGACACTGCCATGTTCTTCTATTGAGAACTTGTTACCAAGAGGAGAAGAGGAGAAAATGGCTAAGTACTTTTATGAATTGATCACATTAGATTGTTAGCAAGATACACTGTTTTCTCCACCAAATATCTGAGGACCTTCACCTTTCTTCCAATTATCCATTAAAGAGGTTACAGTAGGGCTGGCTAGTTGGTGCAGTGAATAGAGCACCCTCCCTAGAGTCAGGAAGACCTGAGTTCAAATCTAGCCTCAGACTCTTAACACAAAAAACTAGTTGTGTGACCTTTGGCAAGTCACTTAACCCCAATTGCCCTACCTTCCCCCCTCCAAAAAGCAAAAAAATGAGGTTACAGCACCCCAAGCCCATTAAGGAACAATGATTTTTTCATGTAGGATTCTTTTGTTGGTAGCCAATAGAAAAGCTAATGGGCTATGAACCCCACTAAATTAGTAGTTATGATTCTGCTCATTGAGGAAGGCATTAAATAGGGATTATCAAAAACAAACCATCAGAGGAAATTCTGAACTAAGTAAAAACATAGAGATCAGGGGAAGCTAGGGAGCACAGTGAGTAGAGCATTGGCCCTGGAGTCAGGAGGACCTGAGTTCAAATCCGGCCTCAGACACTTGACACACTTACTAGCCATGTAACCTTGGGCAAATCACTTAACCCCAACTGTCCTGCCTTCCCCCCTCCAAAAAAAATCAAACAAACAAAACCATATAGATCAATTAACCATAAACACATATTTATTAAAGACTTACTGTGTACTAATTACTGTGCTAACTGTCAAAGATAGTGAGAGTTTAAAAAAAAAAAAAAGAGTACCTTGACTTCAAAGAAGTCATAATTTGATGGGACAACATGTGAATAATTAGGGACATATAAGACATATACAAAGTATATGGAAGATAATTGAAAAAGGAAAACCACAACTAGCAAGTAGAAGAAAGAAGTAAAGGTCTCATGCAGAAGGTTGGATTTGAGCTGAGTCTTGAAGGGAAACTAAGAGGTATGGGTGAGGATGAGAAGCATTCAGCCAGTGCAAAGATAAAGAGATGTTAGAAGGAGTGATGGGTATAAATAAGGAACAAGTAGGCCTGAGTAGGTGGGTCATAGGGTATGTGGAGGAGAGTAACATTTAAGAAAACTAGAAAGGTAGAAAGGGGCAGATTTATCTAGAAATTACCTATGCAGGATGATAATAGAATCCTTAAGTCCTAAAAATATGAGACAATTATTTCTGAAAGATGGATGGATTTGATAATTCCTCCTAACCCAAATGGACGTTTATTGAAATATGGCCATGGAAACTGCTTAACTATTATCAGAGACAAAAGAGTAAAAGACTCCCATAATTTCTCTGTCTCTCAGCAAATATTGCCTTCTGTCTTCTGCTGCTCACGGAAAAGGTGGGGGCTACAACCTCCAGAAGAGATAGTGAGGCATGACCAAAAAAGTGTCTAATCCAGACAACTAAAGGACAAAGCACTGGATCTGGAGTCAAAAAGATCTTAGTTCAAATCTGATCTTCGACATTGCATGACCCTGAGTAAGTTAAATTAACTTCTATCAGCCTCAGGTTCCTTTTCTGTAAAATAGGGATAATAATAACTACTTCACAGGTGGTTTGAGGAAAAAATGTGAAAATATTTACAAAATACTTTGCAAACTATGAAGTGCTGTACTAAGTATTATTATAATGTTCCTGTCTAGAGGAGAGAATGAACAAGACAATAGAATCAAATAGCTTTCTTGCCCTCCTGCTATGAAAGGAAGAGAGTGAGTAAAGACAACTTCAGAAAACCTGCCCTCTTTTATTCATCTCTTTCCTAAGAAACAGAGGCATCATATTAACTTCTTATTTAATGATCTTTCTAGCATCTCAATGTCTTTGTACTGGCTGCCCCTCTTTCCTGAAGTACTCAACCTCCTCCCCTCCACCTCTTACATGCTGCTTTTCTTCAAAATAACTTCACCAAAATCTTCAATGAAGACATTTCCTCTCTTTTTCCCAAGCAGTCAGTTTTTTAATAAAGGGTGCCTGCTCTACTTATTTTAGAAAGCTGAGTCCTCCATCCTATCAACTAGACTTGTTGGGAACTGTTCTCATTCTGTCTGGAATTCAATGGGGAAATGGTGAGGTACCATCCAACTTCCATTACAAACATCTAGGACAGGGTTCTTAACCTTCATGTGTCATGGATCCCTTTGACAGGCTGCTGATGGCTATAGACTCACTTGTCAGAATGTTTTTAAGTGCAGGAAATAAAACACATAGGGTACTAAATAAAACCAATTGTATTAAAACAAACAATTGTCAAAACAGTTTTAAAACAACAACACATATTCCTACCCTGATTCCTGATCTAGAAGACAAGTTAGTATAATATGTTAATTATGATTTGGGGATAACAAGTGGCTAAGTGGCCTGTCCATAACAAAATCTGTAAGGTAAGTGTTAGCAGTCCTACAAAGTAGATTTTTTTTAACTTTGTCATAGGAAACCAAAGCTCATATAGTTCGAGTGACTTGTCCATAGTCACACAATTAATACCTGAGCTAAAATTCAAACAGGTACTCTCACACTTCTTTCACATGCTGTCTCTGTACCTGCTAATTTTCTTCATGAATACTTTACATACTTTCTGTTTAGTAGTCCTCAATTTACTTAGCTTTTGGATTACTCATGAAGATTAAAAAAAAACCTTCCTTCTTAATCGAACATTAAGCAATAATACTTATCAAATGCCTCCTCTAATTAAATCCTGGGTCCAGTAGTCTGTCCAAAATACATAAACTAACTCAATGAGTTGACCTTCCAATTTCACCTTGTAATCTGGACAGAAATGAATTTTTCAAAAAGTTTATTTTTCCCAATTGATAAGTGAGATCAATCAATTTCAAATGAATATAGATTCCATTAAGCATTTCATTAACAAAGTGATGTAGAAGAAAACAGAAGATCACGAGTATTGTTTCCTCACAAAACAGTGAAAGACATTTGAGAGGAAATCAAACTTGCAGAGGGTTTGGATTAAGACTCAGCTAAAGCAGGTCAACCTAGTCCCATTTGGAGGTGAAACAGGAAGGACAACAAATCAATATTAAATGGAACAGATATCATGTTGTATCTATAGTGACCTAGTGTCATCAACAACAATGGGGGAAGAGCTAAATCTGTACAATTCCAACTCAGCACAGTTTGTAATAAATGTCACTGATAATGGAGTTGGGAAAATCAGTTAGAAATGAATCATATACAGATTAAATCTATGTGGAGACATTATACTTTAAAGGTATTTAGAATCAATTTTCAAGATATCTCAAAAAGAAGATTCCAAAAAAGTAGAAAAGATTATAGATGGTACACTTTACTTTTAAAGTGGTGTACAAGAATACATCAGATACTACTGAATCATAGCCCTACCCTATCTGGTCTATTAGACTATGATTCTCAAAATTTAGTCTCAGGCCTCATTTACACTCGTGAAAATTAAAAAGGACCCCAAAGAGCTTTTGCTTGTATGAGTTGCATCTACTAGAAAAACCATATTAGAAAATTAAAAAAACCCTTGATATTATTATGAAATGTTTTGACCTCACAGACCCCTCGAAATGGTATAGGTGAAGCCACGTGATCCCTAGGCCACACTTTGAAAACTGCTACTGTTAGATAGTTAGGAGAATGAAATTATCAATAGAATCTTTCTTGAAAATATTGGAAGGGAATGGAATTCCTTTCCAATTTTTTAAATCAATATATTATATCCTCACAGACAACTGACTGAATAAGAAGGATAAGAGATATGTCATCTTGCAGTTTCTACATTTTTTTGGTTATTAAAAAAAAACTTCCCAAGCAAAAACAGTCTTACACCTTCCCCTCTGGCAAAGTATTATCCATACATATGTTAAATCGTTCAGCATTTTATGAGAGTTGAGACCATAGTGATCCCCTGAGTATCAGCATCAAGTGAGGCAGAAAACAAGGTGACATTACTCACCAGAGGTATTTGCAACTCACGGAGCATGAGTATTCTGTGCAGAATTCAAATAGAAGGATTCATTATCAATGGCAAGATTCTTCAAATGCTCTTATATGCAGATGACCTTGTACTAATTGCCTTGAGTCATAGAACAAAATTTTTAATCGAAAAATATTTTTACAACTGTCTAGTGACTTGGGTTTTGAACAAAACTTCAGACAACCTCGAGGATGCATTTCAATTTCTTTCTTTATATCCCCAGTACCTAGCACAGCCCCTGGCACAGAGTATGTATTTCGCCGGGGTTTGTCAAATTGAATTTTTCATACAAGGAAGAATATAACTACTCTAGACAAGTGTCCTCAGTGATAATTCTGTGCAAAACTACTTTTACTAGTACTTCCCTTTGGGTGATTCACCTGTATTTCATGTCCACATTCTTGAAGAAGAATAGAATCACAGAAAATTAAAGCTAGAAAAGACCTAAGATATTCTTTAGTCTTACTCTCATTCTACAAATGAAAAAAAAAATGAGGTCCAGCATGATTAATATACCAGCCTGAGGTCATAGAGCATGTTTGGTTTGAAGTGAGAGTTAAATTCCCAACTAAGTCAAATCTTTAAAGAGCTTAGAATTAGTTATTTTTAAGCCCAAGTAAGGTAGATAAACAATAGACTCATAAGAGTGCTAGAGCAGCTTGAACCCTGTATTACCTCTGTGGACATGTCAAAACCTTACAACCCAAATTTATAACAAAGACCAATGGAAACGACTAGGCAACAGCCATGTCCAAATATTTCTGTTCTGCCAAAAGGGAGCAACAATGTCCTGCACCTGATCTATTCATACCTCTACTGATTGTATATAAGGATAGATTATATATGAATCTGCATACCCAAGAAAAGCAATAGCAATTACTAAGACCAGGCATGAAAAAGGCAGATGTCTTGAAACACTCAATATTCCCTGGCACTAACGCTGCCTTGGCTGGAAAAAGTGTGATTATCTACAGCTTTTTTTTTAATTTGTCTTTGCAATTCATTTTATTATCTGACTGAGGTCATTGCCTCGTTATCTCTAGTTTACAGGTAAAAATATACAAACAGAGATCCTAAAAAGAAGAAAGTGAATTGCCCAATTGGACCAAACAAATTTACTGATAATAAGAGCATTCCAGCTTGATATCTGAGAGACTCACATAGCCCAGTTCTGGCAGCTAGAATGGCTTTGGAGCCTATTAATTACATAAAAAATATCTAAACTAGAGACTGCTAAACTCATTTCATTTCCAAGTCATTCAAGAAGGAAGGGGAAATTGTCATATGGATTTAATTAAAACATGGGAGGGAAAGCCATTTATGAAGGGAATAGATGGTTATTTGGGGTTTGCAGAGAAAACCAGGCGAATCTCAACAGGATTTTTCCCCTACAGCGTTATTTGCTCTACTCATCACTTTAAACTATGTATGAAGGATGCATCTTTTGGCATGATGAATGCTGGGAAACAAATTTTAAAAGAAAACTTATCAATGCCTTACTCAGAAAGAATTTTCACTCCCATCAGGTTTCAGCATTTCTATCTATTCTTTGCAAAGCTGATCAGCATTACTCCAGTAGGTTGAGAGCACCCCTGTGTGGCCTGTTAGTGTTTTTTTTTTTGTTGTTGTTTTTTTTGTTTTTTTTTTAGTGATACAACCCCCAAAGTGGTAGATTTGTCTGCAACTTGGAAAAGTAAGAAACATGGATGGACAGGAGCAGGGAAAACACTACAAGGCAAAATCTTTTTATAGAAGACAAATAGAGCCCTTATACTTATTGAGAAAAAAGGAAATAAAAAGGAATGTGTTAGCAAATTTTAAAATAGAAAAACATGCGGTCCATTTCCCCTGAAAGAGATTTATCTTAATGTATTTTGCTACTGTTTTGTTGGCAAGTGGGTCATTCTATTTAATGTAAATCATATTTACAGTCTCATTGTCTCTCATGCATGGGGGAGTGGGTGATCAATGAGAATATCCTTGACAACTCCATATAGGATAGGAGGAGAAAGCAGTCCTCTGTTGACAGAATCCACAAGCATGTTAATATATTTCCTGTTTGGCACTCTATTCCCTAAGTTAAACCCCTAAATGATGTCATAACTTCAGAATTCCAGTGGTGAGGTGGGTTGTTATTCCCTGTTTAAACTGAGGTTCTACTTCTGCTTTTTTTTTTTTTTTTTGGAGGGCAATTGGGGTTAAGTAACTTGCCCAAGGTCACACGGCTAGGTTTTTGTTTGTGTGTTCGTTAAGTGTCTGATCCGAACTCAGGTCCTTCTGACTCCAGGGCCAACACTCTACTCACTGCACCACCTAGCCGCCCGGTTCTACTTCTTAATAGCATTTCTATAACAACTTAAACTTGGCTCCTTTTACATCTGTGTAAACTGAGGGACCAGTCAGACTCACTTTCCTTTATCCAGATCTGAGTGATTCTCAACCTACGATCCTATTAATTTGGCTGGTTTCTTTATTATAACTTTATTTCAATATAATCAGTTTCCTTTGTAATCTTATTTATTTTATAGTTTATATATTATGTTATGCATTTAAATAGTATTCTGAGAAAAAGGTCATTAGCTTTACTAGATTGTCAAAATAGTGTATGGGACAAATAAAGATTAAGAACCCCTGATGGAAACCAACCATAGATTTTACCATAAAAACAAAACAAAACAAAAAAAAAAAACTTTAAACAGGCTGGCCCTTGTCTTAGCCCTGCTGGAATGCTGTAACATGGCCCAGAAGCATATTTTAACTTCCTAAATTTCCTAACTTACAATGACAAAGTGCCATAGGCACCCAGAGAACTTGGATCTTTAGGTCTTAATTGGAACATTATTCAGGTTCTGGTAATATATTTTACAAAAACAACATTTAGTCAAGCATGCTAGAATCCAGAGGAAGGTCTTGAAGTTTTTGTTTTTTTGTGATCTCCCTGGCTGCTTCACCATATTTCCAAAGTATTATGGAAACATGGATAGCCTTCTGGTCCATTCAACTCCTACTCCCTTCATTTTTAGAAAGAGAATATGGAATTCCTTTGGCGTTGTCCAATTGGTCTGAGTCATGAATGGATGAAATATCAAAAATTTCTTCTCCATTAATCCTATAAAGAACCATAACTTGGGTGAGACAACTAGTGATCTGCCCTACAACTTGAAATTTGCAATGCCCGGACAGTATTCCTATCACCTCTGGACCAAAGAACAACTGAGTTTAGCACCTAGTTAGGAAGAAAAATTTGGCATATACAGAGCTATGGGCATACTCCCTCCTCAGACTTGACTGCATATTAAATGATCTTGCTAAAGAACACTTGGCACTGTTCTTCCTCCACCCCATGCCTCTGGGGCATTAACCTCCTGGTATTGGTTTTCAGTCCCCTTCCTAAGAAGTTTCTTCCTAAGAAGGTCATATCTCAGACTTAACTGACACTTAACTAAATTAACACAGAACCAAAATTTCTAGTCCCAGTTGTCCTACCTGCCATTGAAGGCACAACCTATTTCTGTGGTATTTCATTTACTCCATGAAGCCCAGGGCTTTCGGTGGGAAGAATCACCATCAATTTTGAAAGTTTCCACCTAAGAACACACACAGCTGGACCCAAAGAAGTCCTGGGTGATTTTCTTATTCATTCCAACCAAATTAGCTATTACCCTTCTTCCCTCTCCTCCCCCTCCACCCACCCTTTTCCCCTTCTTCTCTCACACTGGGAAGAGGCTACTTTGAAAGGATTATAGCAAATGACCAATATAAAAAGATAAGAGATTTGGGTATTTATTCTAAAGCTTAAGTCGGCTTTTCTACACTTTGAAGTGTAAGCCTCTTTTTGAATTTTCTCTAAATACCTAGAGAACTCCTCTAAAAAAGTCTTCAGAGGCAAAGGTCAGCCTTGATGACCATAGAATTTAGAGCATTTCCTATCCACTGGGGATGTTGAAAATGCATAGGTTTCTGACTTTGTATTAATTCAGTTGTTGGAAAACTGATTGGTCAGTAAGTCTTGAGCTAATTTTTAAGAGATGTCATTTTATAATAGAAATAGTATTCCAGTCTTGTTTTTCTTTCTTTCTTTTTTTTTTAAGTTTGGCTTCTACACAAGCAGAAAAAGCTAAATAAATACAAACTACTGTTATTTTTGAGACCTACTAAAATCAAAGACTGAGACAGTCAGTCAAATCCCCTACCTTTCATACAAAAATGTCTCCTGCTTCTCAAGCAATAGAGATAGCTTTAAGACGAAGGAGAGTGACACATTTATCATCAACATTCCAAAGGCCCCATTTTCTTAGCCAAAGAAACCTCATTCACTTTCAAGGCCTATCATTTTAATGCTGAAACATAACACTATACCAAAGCTGCTTTTGGAAAATGAACTTACAACCATCAGAACTTCAGAGTAACCAAAATCCATCATGATCGAATTCTTTGCTTCAGTAGCTCTCAGTTGCATAGATTAAATGAAACTGGTCCACCAAGACACTTAAGGTCATGGAACTGGAATGAAAGAAGGTATCAATTCCAACAAAAGAAAGAACTGAACCCAGAGTAAATAAAAATTGGACTTTCCTCAAGGCCAGCTAAGGCCAAGTGAAGTAAATGAAGTATGACCTTGATGTTTTCTTACTTTTATGGAAAAGCCCACTATTTTGACATAACATCAGTGCTTTCATACTGCTGTCTATGTTCCCTGTGCTCTAAGGCCAACACCTCTCCCAGATTACTCTCTTGAGAGGTCTTCTCTGGACCTCTCTTGCTATTTTCTTCAAATCAAAACTCAGTCATGCTGTCTCTTTTCCTTGGGCCCAGAATTCAATGGTATGATAAACAAATTTACACTGAAGTATTAACAACTGATGACGGGACCTTCACAAGGGCATTTTAATTTTAATAGGACATACTAAATAAGAATAAACTTGAACATGGAATGAGGGTCATTGTGAAATGCCATGAGAGTTGAAATCTTAACCAGTCTGTGAATTCCCATGACCCTCAAATTTTGCCAGATGGGTTCCCATCTATTATATCAGCTCTTAAGATTTCCTTCTACCAAGGTCCACCTCCACCCCTCTCAATATCACATTGCTTAAGCCCACGAAAGACTATATTCATACTGTTATGAAAATTGCCGCCACCTTATGAACTGCTTGGGCCCAACGTCAAAGAATTCCTAGATATTACACTATTCATTATATCTAACAAACCAAGGGTGGGGAACGGAATGGCCACAAGAAAATCTCTTTTGGTTGCTTTTATTTTGTTTCCTTTTGTTGGCACAAAATGTTAGAGAATGGACCCACCTCTCTATAAACTAATCTTGATGCATTCTTGATGTAGGTTATTGCCAATCTGATCTCTGACACATAATTTAAAGAAGCAAGTTTGATGTTTGGCCCTCTGTCTGAGGAAAAGTATTCTGATCAAAGAAATATTTTTCCTTTCTAAGTCTTTTGTCCCACTATGTTGTTCATTTCACAGCTTGTCTGCCCACTGGGCATGAAAAGTCTCTTTTTGATTAAACCCCAGTGTACTTTCACAAGGACCTGATACAAGTAAAACTCCATCATAATGTACTATACAGATGTTTCATGTTGTCCTTTTGTGTTTTTCCTTCTCTTTTTGATATAGTAGTTGCAGTTATAAAGAATACATGGAAATCACAATCCACATGCTCTATAGATCAAATAAAGCTCACAAGTAGCATCTCTATAATCATATATTAAATGAAAATATGGCCTTTAAATCTAAGAGTGAAAAGGAGACATTTTTCTCACAACAACCCTATTAATGGAAAAATTGATGGCATACGTAAAGAAGACTGAACCAAAGACCTTAGAATTGGGCTTTATTTCCACCTCAGGAACTTTTTTGCTTTGTGACCTTGGATAGGTAATTTCATCCCCCTGAGCCACATTTTACTCATAAGCAGAATGGAGATAAAAATATTTGAACTGCTTACTTCATAGTGTTATTGAGAAATAACATTGTATACCTTAAGGTATACCTTCTGTATACCTTTAAGTTCTATATAACTATAAGTTATTTTTCTTCTTAAAGCTGGACCCTTTTAATATATTTTTCTCCTAGTAAATGATTTGAAAGTTTAGATATTTGTTTTTCTAGTAGTAAGAGAAGAAAGCATTTGTGACTGGGATGTTGAAGATGTTAAAGGTGGATTAAGGTTTTGATATTTTTTTAATTTAAAAATTAAAAAAACTTTTTCAAGTGTCATGTAATGGTATTATGGATTATCCCCAACTGAAAAAAAGGAATGTTAAATAATTTTCTTCCTTGTAGTGGTATTCCACTGAATTTAATTCAATAAATATTAATTCTCTGCTTTATTCAAGGCCCTATTAGGTACTGGGGATACAAAGACAAAAACAGTCCCTGTCCTCAAGGTGCTTGCATTGTACTGGAGATTCAGCATGAACATAGAAAAGCTAACCCAAAGTAATTTCGAGAGGGAATAAATACTAACATCTGAGGGACTGGGAAAGGTCTCATGAAGACAGTGGCACCTAAGCTGTCATTAATGAAAACTGGACATTCTAGAGGAGAAGGTCATTTCAGATATGAGGATCATCAGTACAAAGGCACAAAAATGGGATATGAAAGATCATGTGAGGAGCACACTAGTAACCGTTTTGCCTAGAATGAAAATTATAGCAAAAAGAATATGAAATATTAATGGGAAAGTAGGTGGGAGCCAGATTAAGAAGGTTTTCAAATGGCAGTAGGCACAATGTCTAGGTGATAAAAATATTCAATCTGTCTTCAGATAGCATGAATCTAATCAATATTGAATTAATAGTGAATAAATATAATAAAGAATAACATAACATTTATGTCACTTACTCCTTCTTGACACATAATGACCATTTATACTGTGAGGATCTTTCATTTCTCTACTGTCATTTTTTTAATGGAAGAACCAGAACTCATGGGACCACAGAAATAGCACCAAATAGCAACAATAAAGGGCCATCTAATTTAACCTCCTAATTTTGCAAATGTGAAATCCAAGGCTTAGAAAGGCGGAGGGATCTGCCCAAGGTCACATTACCAGTAAGTCGAAGAGCCAGGCTTTGTACTGAGGTCTTCTGACTCCCAAGTATTTGAATCCAAGCACTATCCATTTTAACATGTTGCTTCTATGGGGACTATGCTGGTTGATTGCACAGCTATTCGAACTTATTCCTGAGGTACAGAGAAGGACTCATTCATTTTATTTGAGGGTGTTTAATAAGCATTTGTTGTTCATTTGTTTCAGTTGTGTCTGACTCTTCATGACCCCATTTTGGGTTTTCTTGGCAGAAATGATGGAGTGATTTGCCATTTTCTTTTCCAGTTCATTTTACAGATGAGGAAACTGAAACAAAGAGTAAAATGACCTTCCCAGGGTCTCACAGCTAGTCAGTGTTTGAGGCTGGATTTGAATTCACAAAAGTCTTCTGGATTCCAAGTTGGGCACTGTATCCACTATCCTAGTTCCTTATTTTTTAATAAGCAACCTTTTGAAATAAAAGACTGAATGAGTAAATAATAATATACTGAAAGGTGAGAAGGTTATTTTTTTCACACTTAAAAGCTACGATAAAGTTATTTGGAATAGGCAAGAATGTTGGACAGCTTTGACAAGACCTAAAACAACTCAGAACAACTCTAATGAGACTCAGGTAACAGGTATAATAATAGGTCCTTGTGCCTTTTCCTTTCAAATCCTTTCTTTTGGCTTTTCATGGAATGCCATCTAGTTAGAGAAATTAAGTATTTTTTCTACTATAAAGGAGCTCAAGGTCCCTTTGCCATAAGCAGGGTAACAGTGAGGGGAGGTGACAGAGACTAAATAAAGAAGTTGAGGTGGAGAAAATGGGTGAGGCTGGGACAGATTTGGCAAGTCATTGAGAATTATTTTTCAGGCCTAATGAAGCTGAAAATGATTTGTAAGAATAACAACCAGAACTTTAGGAAGGTGTGAAAAGGAGCTATATGAGGAAGGGTTTTTACCCAAGTTAGAGCTTTCCCGGATTGGAGGTGCAGGAGATAATAATAGTCCTAACCCATGATCCCAAAAACCTGTTCTAGGGCTGGGCTCATCCTGTTTTGCTACAAACCAAATACGGATTCAATTATAAAACATTCATTGAGATTAATAAGTCCTGTGGCTTCTTTTACTGTATTAGGCTCTTGCTTATTATTGTTGTTATGTGAATTCATATATTGTATTCAGTATTTCTACTATCTCTTATCTACTACAAAACAGGAGGGAAGAAGAGAAAGACAGGGCACTGGTGAAGAATGAGGTTGGCAATGTCCTATCGATTTCCACTTTGTGCTTCATAAAATTACAGGAAAAACTGTTTTTCACAAATAGTGCTCATGGGGTGTTGATTGTCAAAATCTGTTTGCTGCAGGACTCTTTTCTCAAAAGTCTGTGTTGTCACTGGAGTGATTTCAGGTACATAAATGCTACTTTCCACTCTTTTGTCTTGAAGAACTCTAGAATTTGGGTTATGAGGATCTTCTGGTTTTTTTGTAATGATTTTAAATGCTTTCTATCTGTATTTGAATGTGTTCCTTTTTTATTAAATATTTTGTATTTTATATCTAATGCTTCCAAAGTTTTGCTTTTGGTATAGAATACTGGCTCAGTCTTGCAATTTAAAAAATTCTATGTAATGAATGCTTTTTGGCTATTATTCCGATAATAGAATATTGTGAGCTAGATGACTCCTCAAGGAGGGTCAGGAAATATTTCCAGAAAAGGAGATACCAGGCATTAACCTAGAATAATAGGTAGGATAACAGGCTTTGACAAAGGTGATGCCACTCAGGAATACATTAGAGATATTGTTTCTTGCCAGCGAGAATGAAAAGAGCATGATGGGATATAATACAGGAAATTTCCAAAGGTCAGATCCTCAACACTGTTGGGATGAGCAGGTATATGCGAATAGGAGGTGAAAAGCTAGCCTGCAAACCAGAAGAGAAGACACCTAAGTATGAACAGAAAGGGAAGTGTCATCTATCTAGGTAACCAGGGGTTGAAAACAGATCTATTGATATCTATAACCAGAGAGTATTAAACTATTTCGTGGTCCATTGTTCTCCACACTAACCCTAATGTTCCTTGGCCAAGGGTATACTCAATGAGTTTATTCAAGAAATAAGAAGGTTCAGCGTAATTATTTTTAGCTTTGTGAAGCTATCTTTTAGCCTATGCCTTACTAAAGCTTCAAAAGGCTATATAGATTGATCCCTAGTTATGTGATACAAAACTTCCACATTTTGCTATGGAATCAACCACAATCATCCCTCAGACACCATAACCTTCTAGAGTAAGAAAGAGTACAGTAACCAATTCTATGCTGGGGGAAGGAGGTAGAATGAAAAGAAGGAGAAAAGGAAGGGTGGAGAGGAGACAGAAACAGAGGCAGAGGGATATACAGAAGCAGAGAGAGGAAGGAAAGGACAGGACAAGAGGGGTGGGGAGGGGAGGGGAAGGGAGAGGAGAGGACAGGATGGGAGGGGAGGGGAAGGGAGAGGAGAGGACAGGATGGGAGGGGAGGAGAAGGGAAAGGACAGGACAGGACAGGGGAGGGGAGGAGGGAAGGGGAGGGGAGAGGACAGGATAGGACAGGATGAGACAGGACAGGAGGGGAGGAGACAGGAGGGGAGGGGAGTACAGGGGAGAGGAGGAGGAGATTAGGGATATTGGGTAAATGTTTACTCATCTTATCACAGTCAAGGTCAGCAGTACAAGAAACATCCAATAGACCCTGGGCAAGTCACTTCCAATAAACCCCACCACCCACACCCCCGGTTCTTTATATTGTAAAACAAAGTAATTGGACTTTCAGGGGTAGGTAACCTGTGGTTCCAAGGCCACATGTGGCCCTCTAAGTCCTCAAGGGAGATCCTTTGACTGAATCCAAACTTCACAGAATATATCCCCTCCATAAAAGGATTTATTTAGTAAAGCTTGGACTCAGTCAAAAAGCTTCATCCAAGGACCTAGAAGGCCACATGAGGCCTTGAAGCCGCAGGTTCCCCACCCTTGGACTAGATGATCTCCACTCTAAATCTATCATCCTTTGCTCTTTTGAAGTTTGTATCAAGTGAATGTTGCACAGAGACAGCAGCAACCCTGGAGACCCTGTCCTTGTAAGGCTTTCTCTCCTTTCTCTTCCCCAACCCATTCACAGTTCAATTCTTTCTAACAAGTTGAACCCTGATTTCGTTTCTGTTTTATCTGATTGCCTTTAGAGATTTAGTGTTGGAGCCCTTCTTTTATCTTAACTCTCTACACTATTGCTATCCCCTTTCAATTAGCTTGTTTGAAGGGGGCTTTGAAGATAGCACATCCTAGTTAAGTGTGAAGCATTAGTTCTATTAATTGGTGAAAACTAAAGCAGTAATGGTCAGTTAGAGCCAAAAGAATAAGATAGAAGCAAATAGAGAAATGCAATTTCCAAAAGAAGACAGGATTTTACAACATAACAATGTCATGATCTTTGGATTCTAACTATTTCTTCTTAATCTAGTGTAGGGACTCTAAACTCTTTTTTTCTTTTTTCCTCCCACTTTTTGTGGCAAATTTAGACTGAGAAAATTTTAAATAATTGGAGGAAAGGCTAAATGTCAATTAGAGAACAGTGAAAATTAAAATATAATTTTACTATCCAAGTTTACAGATTCTCCCCTTCCCTCAATTTAGAAATCCCTAACCTAGGCTTACAAATAAAGCCAGTCTTCTTTAGAGAGATCATCTGAAGATATCAGAAGCGTCGTTCCTGGAGGAATTCCTGCATTTTGAATGCCTTCCCCCAACTAATATAGCCCAAGAACTGTTGAACTGAGTAGAAGAGCAGTGACAGAAACCAGTCCTTTGAATCAATGTCCACATGTACTAAAATGTCTCCATTTGCAAAGTGTGCCAAAGCATCTTTGGGTCCCCATTATACTTATCAGTATCATAATTAATGACTGTCATCTTCTAGTTAAACAAATGTAGGAAAGATCCTAGAATAACCTCTTCCCAATCTCACCTTACTGTCCCCAGTACAGATAAGGTCACATGGTCATACAGTTGAGGAGGTGGTTCTATCATAAAAACAACGGGTGCCTCCCTCCCCCCTGGTTCAAAGATGTGATCCCTAATGGCCCATGTGCATTAATGGAATGAGGGAAGTAGGTTACTATTCATAGAGTGAGGTAGGACTCCTGATTTCATTAAAGTTTCCTATCGCGAGATATTTTGCCCTTGTGGAAAGCAGGGGTAATGATGAGCACCAACCCTGCACCCTAGAAGGATCTGAAATCAAGTCTTCTGGATCCTCTTTCATCCTCTGTCCCTTTCATCTTATTGGCACCAAGAACAACCACCACAGGCATTACTCTGACATTGCTATACCTTTGCTAGCCTAGGAGAGTGGCAGCTATCCATGTTTTAGACCCTCTTCCTCCTCAGTTAGCCAACCATGAAACAATGGAGTCCTGGCCTTTTTCATCGTCCTGTATCTGCACCAACTTGGAGTTGCTAGGAGTTGGAAAGTCCATGAGGCTTTATGTCTAGGAAGGTACTGTTTTTTGGTTGTAACTGACTCTTTGTGACACCATTTGGGATTTTATTGGTAAAGATACTGGAGTGGTTCGCTATTTCCTTCTCTAGCTCATTTGACAGAGGAGAAAAGTGAGACAAAAAGGGTTAAGTGATTTGCCCAGGGTCACATGAGTAGTTAAGTATCTGGGGCCAGATTTGAATTCACAAAAATGAGTCTTCCAGACTCCAGGCTCAGCAATCTATCCACTGTGCTACCTACTTACCCCTACTTACCCCTAAGGAGATGCAGTGAAATCTAAAACAGGCATTGGTTATAATCCATTGTAATGTTCTTTACAGGGATAGTTGTGTACCTCATATTTTTATATTAATTTTAAAGATTCAGTTTTTATTTCATGGGAGTATTTTTATTTTAATTTTTAAGACTCTGGCTCTCTATGTTACCCAGGCTGGAATATTAAGTACTACTCACAATCCCACACTGTGACTTGCTCCATTTCAGACCTGACCCCATAGCAACATCTAACCTCCTTCTTCCCCTTCCATTCCCTCCCTCCTTTAGGCACCCTCACATCCCTTTCCCACACTTATTATACTAATGAAGAACTTAGTGTAGACACCAGATCAATTTAACCCACACAGCTGAAAATTCCTAACCTAAAGAGATCCATCAGGCTCAGCTATCCCCAAGGCTCCAATATAAAGTAATACCCTTATACCAAATAGGTTAATGTTCCTATACAAGTACAGGAGGGATGAAAAAAGTAATCTATCTGCTGAAATAGTGAAACAGTAAAGATTACCTGAAATATAGAAGGCCAAGCAATAAAATGAGCAGTGTTTCCCGTTATAAAGGGCTACATTCACTTGGATGACTAAGAATCCATCTATGCAGAAGAGATAGCCAAAATCACCTTCTTCATACAAAAAGGGTAGTTTTGGAAAGGGGAAATTCATAAGATCATAGATCTGGAACTGAAAAATACTTTATAGGCCATCTAGTACCACATCTTCTTTTTACAGATAAGGAAACTAAAGCCTAGGAAAGGGAAATTAGTTTTTCAAGGTCACAAGTTTGTAAGTGGCAGAGCTATCATTAGAATACTTCAAGTCCAGCTCTCTCTTCACCACATGACAGTGCACTGCTTCTCCTTTCTTCACCTACCCCAAGGAGAGATTCCACACCTTTCTCTTGAGATCCCTTCTGTCAATGACCCATTCTATTGTTAAACAATGGCTTTCATTAGGAAATCTTCATTTATCATTAGGAATTCTAATAGGTTCAATATCAATTCAGTTCTAGTTTGCTTGTAGAATATTTTGTCTTTCCAGATTAGTAGAAATAATAGAAAATCTATACATTGTGTTCCAGGCTTAGCTGATGCTCTAGGCTATTTTAAAAATAAGAAAATACTGTGGTTATGTTAAAACTCAGAAAAGGGATACATATCTCTCTCTGTATATATTTATTTATTTATATTTATATATACATATGTACATGCATACATACATGTGTGTTTACACAAGGACACATATGAGTTTATTTGAGAGTTCATTAAACTAATGTACTTGTCTCATTTTTAGTTGAAAGCTCAATTTGCTTCAAGTTAGGAAGATCTGAGTTCAGATCTGTCCTCAGACACTTACTAGCTCCATGACCCTGGGCAAGCCACTTAATTCCTATTTATCTCAGTTCCTCATCTGTAATATAGGATCACACTGGAGAAGAATATGGCAAACCACTTCAGTATCTTTGCCAAGAAAATCCTATAGAGTTTGTCCATGGGTCACATAGAGTCAGACATATCTGAACAACTTAAAAACAATAACCTAAATCAGACAAAATCAGGAAATGGTCTTATAGATTTAGAGCTGAAAGGGACCTTACCTTAGAGAGCATCTAATTTAGCCCTCTCATTTTATAAATGAAGACACTGAGGCTCAAAGAGGCTAAGTGATTTAATGCTCAAGGTCATGCAGATGGTATCATAGTGTCAAAATTCAAACCCAGGGCCTCTGACTCCAAATTCAGAGCCTTTTCCACTAGATGATGCTAACTTGAAGCAAATTGAATCAGCCAGGACTAGAACAAAATGTATAGATTTTCTGTTATTTCTACCGAACTGGAAAGACAGAAGTCTTTGATTATGAGAAGCTCACAATCCAATGGGTAGACAACATACAAAATAAAACCCCACAAAACTATATACATTGCTCAAAAGGCAATAAAAATGTGCATATACTTTGACCAAACAATACCACTTCTAGGGCTGTATCCCAAAGAGATCATAAAAATGGGGAAAGGCCTGCATGTATAAAAATACTTATAGCAGCTCTTTTTGTGTGGTGGCCAAGAACTGGGAATTGAGGGTGTTTCAAACAGTTGGGGAATAGCTGAACAAGGTGTGGTATATGAATGCAATGCTACAAAGAATGATGAACAGGCAGACTTCAGAAAAAAACCTACAAAGAATTATATGAACTGATGCTGAGTGAAGTAAGCAGAAGGAGAAGAACATTGTATACAGTAATAGCTATAGTCTGTGATGATTGATTTTGATAGTCTTAGCCCTTCTCAGCAATGCAAGGACCTAAAACAATTACAAAGGACTCATGGTAGAAAATGTCATCCACATCCAGAGAAAGAACTATGGAGTCTGAATGCAGAGTGAAGCAGACTATTTTATTTCTTTTTCTTTCTCATGGTTTCTCCCATTCATTATAATTCTTCTATACAACATGACTAATGTGAAAATATATTTATTAGGAATGTATATGTATACCCTATATCAGATTGCAGGTTGTTCTGGGAAGTAATTGGGAAGGAAAGGGGTAAAATGTAAAACTTATGTAAGTTATTGTTGAAAACTAAAAATATATACATTAATTTTAAAAAAAGACCTATGTACAAACAAGCAATATACCTGATAAACTGGATATAAACCACAGATCAAAGTCACTAAGAGGGGTTCAGAAAGCACTCCTGTAGAAGGTTGGATTTCAGCTGGGACTTGAAGGAAATCAGGGAATCCAGGAAGTGCTGATGAAAAAGAGTATTCCAGGCATGAGGGATAGTCAGTGAAAATGCCCAGATTTGAGAAGAGGAATGTATTGTTCAAGAGAGAGGAGAGGCCAGTGACACTGGATAACAGAATACGTGGTTAACATTGAATGTAAGAAGTCTAGAAAGAGGAGCAGGAAGGTTATGAAGGGAGAATACCAATCACTTTATATTTAATCCTGGATGTGATAGAGGGCCACTAGGTTTATTGAATAATAGGGCGATATGATCAGATCTCCATTTATATAAGGGTATCAGATTTGAATCAAGGATATCCTAGTCTATTAATAACAAAAAGTAATAGAGTTGCTTGATTCACATCTGGACAAACTACAAACTTTTCTGAGACCTAATGTTCTTCCTGGACCAAGTTAGGAGCTACAAGGTATTATTCTCTCCCCACTCCAAACAAGGAAAGTGGGTTGATAATTAAACTATAGCTAAGGATAGTTAAGCAGACGAACTTCTAACTGAGGTCCAAGGGGGAAAAGTAATTGCTAACTTAGAGTTTGAAGAGACGTTCCATGCATTAGGTAGCATTTAAATCAGGAAGGATAAAAACTCAACTGGTGAAGAGAAGACTAGAGTAAATTTCCAGAATGGAGAACAGCAAGGGGACAAAGATGGAGAAATATAAAGCACATTTGAGATACAGAATATGTAGAGGGGATTACAATTAAAACCATCATTAAACCACTTCTCAGCATTCTATTTAATCTAAGCAATTCTCTCTCTCTCTCTCTCTCTCTCTCTCTCTCTCTCTCTCTCTCTCTCTCTCTCTCTCTCTCTCTCTCCCTTTACTTCTTGATTAATTCATTCTAAATCTTAAGCAAGTGAACTCTTGGACTTGAAGGGGAAAGAAAGTGGTTACTTGCCCACCCCTTGATCTGGACAAACAGCACGATGTAAAGGTATAATATGGAGTCCTGTTTTCAAGTTCTGGCTCAGCCACTCAATAGATATGTGACTTTAACTAAGTGATTTGGTTTCTTTGAATCTGTTTCCCTACAGGTAAAATTGAGGTAATGAAATTTCCCCTGCCTGCTTCATAGTCTTCTTGAAGGATTAACCAAGTTAATTAATGGCCATATAAATGTAAGTTGTCCTGTGTTTGTAATCATTATTGTTATTATTAGAAAGACAGTACTGAAACCATCACAGAAATATATCCTTTTGTGTTTTTTCTTCACAACAGCATCTCAGAATGTCTTTAAGCCAAAACTCAAGATCTAAAGTGTGAGCACTATTGAATGGTCTGTTGCTCTGGGGCAAGGATCAGAGAAGCAAGCAGGTTTTCATGTTTAGCTCACCTAATAGGTCCAGAATTCAAGCACTCACAGGCACCAGAGATCAAGAGCTCAGGCAAAGAATCTGAACAACGGGAGGCAGAAATCCTTTGCCTCAGTCAAGGACTTTTCAAATATTTCATGTTTTAAGCAGTAGCCAACCCCCAAGCATGGATAGCTTGGGGCATAAAGGAGCAAGCAAGTAAAGGCAACTGGCCAGAATGGAAAGTAAAAGTATAGGGAGACAAGTACCTAAGTACATGCAATTCCCGACATTATTAGAGGCTGATACTCAAATACAGCACTAAGCATGATTCGAAATCATTTGATAAGTTGAATCATTGTGGACCACCAATTAATCACCAAGCACTTATTAAATGTTTACTATGTGTTCAGCATTCTACTAAATTCTGGGAATACAAAGAAATTTTAAAAAAACAGTCTTTCAAGGAGATTATATTGTAATAAGAAAACAATATGTAAAAATAGGTAAATATTTGATACATATAGAGTAGATGGAAGGCAATTTTGGGGTGGGGTGATAAGGGTCTAGCATATGGAGTTCCTGGGAAAGGCCTCACACTGAAAATAGCATTTCTTGGGAATATTCTTGAAGGAAACCAGAGATTGATTTTAAGATGAGGAGGGTAAGGAGAGACATCATTATCCTCTCTACACACATCATTATGTCTTTGTATAGCCAGTACAAAGGAAGGGAATGCCGTGCAAAGGTGAGGGACCAGATGAGATTACATAACATAAGCATATTACTGCCCACTCCTGACAAAATTCAGCATACCACACCATGACAGATGCTTTTGCATAATGTAACTCCTTTTTGAATCTCCTGCCATTATCTCTGACAGCCTTTCCCAAAGCAAGGTGACAATAAAATGAAAAAAAATCTCTCCAGAACAATTGATGAAAATGGGCCCAACATCCATTTTGATCTTGGGGCATTTGGATGTATCTAGGATTACACTGGGCATTCCAAGTTAATTTTTTTTCCAGCCACTATTGAGTGCTTATTCAGGTACCCATTTTCCAAGAATGACCAAGAAAAAGCTTAGGTTAAGGTTAGGGCAAGTAGAATCAGGAAGAATGAACTGCCTTTTAAGAAAATGTGCATCACTTTTATTATGCAATCTTTTCTCTGAAAAAGTCCATCTTTTTTTATCCCCAATATTTTTCCAGTGATTTTTTTTCCAAAATGCTTTATTAACTTCTGGTTTACATCATTCATTTCTGTCAGATTTTGAGTTACAATTTTTCCCCACTTTTCCCCTACCCAGGACCCCAGAATAGGAGTCCCACAGGATATCCTCTTATCCAATCTGCTCTCTCCCATCTCTTCTCCCATACCCCCTTCGAATTTTCCAGTAGGGCAAGGTGAATCTCATGTGCCCCAATGCCTGCACATCTTATCTCCCAATTATATGTAAAATAGTATTAATAATAGTATTTATATATATTTAAAACATTTGATTTTAAAGCTTCGAATTCCAGATTCATTCCCTTCCTCCCTTGTCAGCCACTCTTACTGGGAAGATAAGCAATTCAGCATATGTTGTACATGTATAGGTATGCAAAACATTACCATAGTAGGTATATTGTAAAAGACTGACTATATTTCCCTCCCTCTTATCCTGTCTCCCACCTGGTCCATTCCCCACTTTGATCCTGTCCCTTTTCAAAAGTGGGTGCTTCCAACTTCCCTTCCCCCTAGCCTGCCCTTCCTTCCATCATCCCCTGCCCCATCCCCCTCCCCCCCCATTCTCCTGTAGGGTGAGATATCCCATTTTGTATGTATGTCATTCTCTCCCTGAGCCAAATTCAATGATAATAAGGTTTTGCCTTTTTGCCTTC
Organism: Gymnobelideus leadbeateri; assembly: GCA_011680675.1. NCBI lineage: Eukaryota > Metazoa > Chordata > Mammalia > Diprotodontia > Petauridae > Gymnobelideus > Gymnobelideus leadbeateri. The sequence goes on from WOXC01002787.1 coordinate 47,294, forward strand.
CTGTTCTTCCCCTCCCCTGCAACCACTTTCCCTTGCCTCTTCTACATGGGATATTTTACCCCATTCTGTCTTTCTGTATCTCCTCTAGTTATGTTTCTCTCTCACCTCTCAATTTCACCCCTTTTTTCCAGTGATGTTACATGACTATGATTCAAAGACTATTACATACAGTCTCCAAGAAATTTATGCTGAAGGTCCTCCAACAAGCAATAAAGAGGTCCATGGTGAGAATAAGCAGTCCATAATACATTACAAACATGTAAGATTAATGTCACAGAGAATGTCATGCCATATGTCTAGAAAAAGAGATGGCCCAGTCACATAGCAAGAACAATGAATAACCCATGAACAGTCCACAGGTTCCATGCAACATCAAGAGATCTAAAGGATGGGGCAGCTAGGTGATGGAGTGAATTGAGTTCTGGTCCTAGTGTCAAGAGGACTTGAGTTCAAATCCAGCCTTAGACACTTAACACTTACTAGCCATGTGACCTTGGGCAAATTACTTAATCTCAATTGCCCTGGCCTCTTTCCTGCAAAAAAAAAAAAATATATATATATATATAGATAGATAGATAGATAGATAGATATAGATATAGATATAGATATAGATATAGATCTAAAGGAGGGACCAGTGAACTTGAATGGATCCCAGTGGTCAATTTATGGATGGCAGGTATGGATGAATCCTAGTCTATATCATTGGTGAGAGTACCTATCTCAGTGAGATCACAGATCCATAAAGGCATGAGGAACAGTGTTACTGTGCTACATAGGAGGAAACAAAAATCCTTCTAGGGGTTCACTGTGCACATTCAACCTTAAAGCATTATGGCACAAATATAAATCATTTAAAATCTCTCTCTCTCTCTCTCTCTCTCTCTCTCTCTCTCTGTTTCTAATTTGTGCTTCTATTGAGATTACCTATCCTTCACTCTACATATCTAATTTTTTTAAATGAGCAAGACAGAAACAAATGGGGTTTCTGCCCAAGAGATCTGTATTTGAAGTCAAAATTGACTGTTCAATCAAAAAACATTGACTGATCTCTCTTCCTGCCTGTGGGAGGACTCAACTTCCCCTAAATGAAAACTTTTTAAATATAAGCCCTCTTTGCTTCTGTCTTGGGATTACTGAACAGATACCATCCTATCAAAGCCTAGAATGCTTTGGGAAATTCACCAGTCTGAGAAAGCAACACAGATAGCTCTTTTTCTCCCATTTCAGATCCATCTCTTTATCAGAGGAAAAAAACATAAAGATTCATTACTGATAAATAATAATAATAATACTCAACATTTTCAAAATGACTTATAATGTTCAAACAGTTTCTGTCTCATATCTATATATACATATTTGTGTGTCAATAAGGGCTAATGTATCTAGAAATGTGTTTAGTGTGACATACATTATATTTTACGTTTTCTTTTTTAATCTACATGTTCTTTTCACTTCTAAAGTTTGATTTTGAAAACAGTCCTTTGATGTGAAAGACCAAAAGAAAGTTCTGGGATGAACATTTCATTATTCCTCTTTGATTCTATCCTTTTGTGTATCCTTTTTAAGAAAAGAAAGAGAAAAATAAAAATTTGATTTTTTTACAATAAGACTGTGAAAAATATTTTTTCTCTCTAATTGCATCCCCAGTTACCCTTCATGGATTCATAGGAATTAGCGGTGGGAGAGGCACAGCTCAATTGGCTGCCCAGAGATGGGCTCCTCTGAGCCTCATTACTAGCTTGGTAAGAAGGCGGATATGGGCAGATGCCCTTTCTGGTTTTCCCTTTCTTTGCCCAGTGGAGTCCTTCACATATGCAGAGGTCAGCCTATTTTTTCCCTCTTGTGCTGAGTGAGTCTATACCTCTTACTTCTTGGCCTAGTTAAGTAAAATCATATTAGCCCTAATAAACAGGCATAAAATGTTTATAACTTTTGCCCACAATCTCTGTTTGTTCACTGCTTTCTCATACATGAACATGGCGTTTGTCCTTTTCACTACCACCCGAAAACTTCCACAGAGAAAAGAGGAAGCAAATTAACACAGTGGAATGATCACAGAATCTGGAGTCAGGAAAACCTGAATTCAAACCAGCTTCACACATTGACTAGCTATGTGACCATACACAAGGCATCTAACCCATATATTCCTCAGTTTTCTCATCTGTAAAGATAATAATAACACCAACCTTCCAGGACCCATGGTGAAGGGGCTTGCATAACCATGAAGCTTTAAGTTATGCTATGCTGTGTTAATCAAGTGAACAGGTCACAGCAGAAAGTTCAGACAAAAGGTGATCCATTGGAGAAGGAGATGGCAAATCACTCTAGTATCTTTGCTAAGAAAACCCCATGGACAGTACTAAAATGTTAAAAGAGATGACATCAGGAGATGAGCCCCTCAGATCAGAAGGTATTCAGTATTCTACTAGGTTTTGAAAGACAACTATAAGTAGCTCCAGTACTAATGAAGTGGCTGGGTCAAAACTGAAAGGAAGCTCTCTTCTGGTGAGGAAAGGAAATTCTGATGCTGTAAAGATCAATATTGCATAAGAACCTGGGAAGTAAGATCTATGTACCAAGGTAAGCTACAAGTGGTCAAACAAAAGATGGACAGATTAAACATCACCATCTTGGGTGTCAGTGAACTTAAATGGATGGGAATGGGTGAATTTAATTCAGATGATAACTACATATACTGCTGTGAGCAAGAATCCCTTAGAAGAAATGGAGTAGTCCTCATGGTCAATAAAAGGTGAGAAAAGCAGTACTAGGGTATAATTCCCAAAATGACTCAATGATTTCTATATGAATCCAAGGCAAACAGTTCAACACCACAATAATACAAGTCTAAGATCTAACCACTGATGTCAAAGAGGCCAAAGTCAATCAGTTCTGTGAAAACTTATATTTTAGAAATAACACTAAAAAAGATGTCACATTCATCATCGAGGTTTGGGATACTAAAAAGGGAAAGCAAAAGATAATTGGAATAACAGGGAAGTCCAGATTCTTTGCATTAGCCTTCAAGGCCCTCCATGATCCAGCACCAGCCAGATTTTCCAGGCTCATCTTTTCAGTTTCCAGTATCCTGCCTTGAATATAAAAGACACTTAATGAATATTTTGGAAGGAATTATTACTCCCCAGCACCACATGCTCTTTGTTTCAGTAAAAAAGAACTAAGAAGTACCATCTGAGTAGGCCTTTCCACTTCTAAATCCTACGATCTTATGAATGAGTTTACCACATGCTTTCTGATAAAGAAAGATTGTTTAAGGCTATTGAATATCTAATATTTAAAGTGAAGGAATTCTGAAGAATGGAGGGAAGGAATAGCCAAAGGCATTGAAGAAAAATGACTTCTGTTCTGACAAGGGCCATTGAAGGTAAGATTAAATGAGAGGACATAACAAGGCTGAGGGATGCAGTAGAAAAAAAATTGCTGGATCTGAAGTCAGAAGATCAAATTCCAGTTCTATTGCTTCCTCCCTGTATCAGTGAGTCAATAAACATTTATTGAGTGTTAACTACATGCCAGGAATTTTGTATTCCCAGTGTGCTAAGCACTAGAAATACAAAGAGAGACAAAAGTCAATTTCTGATTTCGAGAAGCTCACAATTTAATCAGAGAGACAACATATAAACAATTATGTACAAAGCAGATATATTCAGAATAAATTGAAAACAATCAACAGAAAGCAAAGCACTATCTTTAAGGAGGTTTGGGAAAGGTTTGTGGTAGAAGATGGGACTTTAGCTGGCACCTGAAGGAAGTCAGGGAATCCAGGAGGCAAAGATAAAGAGAACATGGCTGACAAGGAACAGAGGCAGTCAGTGAAAATGCCCAGGAGTGAGAAAATAGAATGTCCCATTCAAGGTCAGCATCGTTGGATTGAAAAATATGTGTGAGGTTCAAGGTGTAAGAAGATTGTAAAGGTCGGTTACAGGGCAGGTTTATGAAGGGCTCTGTATGCCAAAAAGAGTATTTTATATTTGATCCTGGAGGACATAAAAAGTCACAGAAATTTATTCAATAGGGGGTAGGATGAGTAGATCTGTGCTTTAGTAAGATTACTTTAATATCTTAGTGGAAGATTTGATAGAGTGGGGAGAGTCTTGAGGCAGGCAGACCCACCCCAGCAAACTATTGCCATAGTCTAAGCATGAAGTAATGAGGTCCTGTATCAGGGTGGTGGCAGTGTCAGAGAAGGGGGTGCATTAGAGAGATATTGCAAAGGTAAAATCAGCAGGTCTTCACTAATACTCACTAACACTCAGTCATTACATCTGCAAAATGAGTGAAATGAACTAAATGGATTGTGAAACTCCTTCCAGTTCTAAATCTATACCAACCCCTCTATTACCTGCTTTTTCTCTGGTCTTGAGCAAAATACACTGCAGGTCTCAAATGGTACCACCAGATGGCAGCACACATCAGCACTGTATTTGCATCAGGGCTAGACTGATACAGAGAGATAGATGCAGCAGCAGGCAGCCGGCTGTTTACCATAGGAGCAGCTCTAGCTCTTATCTCCCACTCAAAATAACACTGGCCTTTTCTGTTGTTGTTATTCCCAACCAAACATCACATTAAAGTTATCTGTTCTTGCTTCTTAGCCCAAGAATAATAGTGGCTCTTGCCAGGTCTTCCAGCTTTTGTGAAAACAAAGCACTCAACAATTTAAAACACAATTAAAAAATGAAATGCCATCTCTTATTCCAAAGGCCTCTATCAGATTGTCCTTCAGGGAATGAGGAAATTCAGGACAAACAGTAAAACAGCATCATTTCTGAAGTCTTCTGAGGAGTCTGCATGAGGCTGGCACGATACACTCATTTGTGCTGAGACGTCCCTTTTGGCAAGCTTACCCTTCCCCTCTCCCCAGTCTCTAGCAATGCCCTTTCTTCTCTGACTCCATCAAGTGTTTCTTCAGCCAAACCTGTTCTTTGGGTGGAAAAGATATCAGTCATTTAGTCTTTGTATAAAATTTAAGCATATTTTTAATTGGGGAAGGAAAAAGTTAGTACTTCGATTCAGTTAGACAAATATTTATTAATTATCTGATATGAGCCAAGCACTGTGTTTTTGAAGAAGTCATTCTCAGGGTCC
>WOXC01002788.1:0-20851 GCA_011680675.1 Gymnobelideus leadbeateri
TTACAAAGTTGGGTCTATACATGATTGGAACAATAATCAATTTAGAAAAAAAAGTCGGGGTGGCTAGGTGGCGCAGTGAGTAGAGCATCAGCCCTGGAGTCAGAAGGACCTGAGTTCGGATCTGGCCTCAGACACTTAATGCACACACAAATAAAAACCTAGCCATGTGACCTTGGGCAGGTTACGTAACCCCAATTGCGCTCCAAAAAGGCAAAAAAAAAAAAAAAAAAAGAGTCAAGCAATCTGGCTGCTTACTGCAATACAGGCCAAGATGAATAGAGATTGGCTGAATTTGGGACTTTTCTACAGGTTGACTGGTCATCCTAGAAGAAATTAAGGCAAGGCTACATATGCTTGTTGACCTAAAAGATGGATTACTATCACTGTCTTATGTTTATGAAATTACCTCATTTCTTTGACATCATTCCCCAACAGGCCCCATTTTTTTCAGAATAATGCGGTGTGAGCAGAAACTCTACTAGCCCTTTCAACATCCCATGGCAGTCCTGCCCTCCACTTGTCTCCTTAAGTACCCCACATTGGCTAATCTTTGCACATGTTCTGTCCCTCCCCACCAGGGGAATATCAGCTCCTAGAGGGAAGAGAATCCTTCATCTATGTCTTGGTATTCCAAGCATCTGAACTGTTCTGAGCAAGGGGATAATGTAGTCAGACTTGTACCTTAGGAAAATTATTTGGGGAGCTGGTGAAAGATGGATTGGTGAGGGGAGAGGCTAGAGGAAGGGACCCCAGCTCATCTAGTATGGTTGTGATGGAGATAGAAGGGGCAGTGTAGAGGACATTAGAGGTATAGCCATACACTTTATGGGAATTCTTTTTTTTAAGGGGAGAGGTGGAGACCAGACCTGTGACTTCATTGGTATAAGGAATTCCCAGTGAGGAAACTCCCTCTCCCAGCACAGGTCAGCCTCTGCTCTGCGAGGTTATCAGAGGTTGTGACTTGCCCAGGGTCATACAGACAGTAGGTGTCAGAAGCTGGACTTGAACCCAAGTGTGCTCTATTCTGAAGCCAGCTCCCCTCCCCACTGTACCAGGCTGCTTTTTGTTAAATGTAGATGAATGAGGACGGGGCAGTAGAGTATGAAATCAAGGAAAATATTGTTAAAAACAGGCATATAGATTCGTTGATGTGTGTATGGATGTAGTTTTTTCTAAACTGTTTGACCCTAGCTTTCCCTTTATTCCAGTATCGATGCCTGCAGTGCTAGGTAAGATACTGTGTTGGGGGGGGGGGTGCTCACCTTCCCAAGACTTTTGGCCCCAGAGATGTGGGGTCTGACTTTGCATTGCTCTTCAGCCACCAAGGCCAGCAGCTGGACCCACTCACCTGATGGTAGATGTTCTCCCAGGTCTCTCGCAGGGCTCCCCAGTTGCTGATGCTGGAGGCTTTCTTCTCCAGGTAGACTCGAAGATGTTCCTCCAATTCCCTGTTCACCTGCTCCAAGGCTCGAACCTTCTCAATATACTCTACCATGCAGCCATTCAGGGACTCGAAGAAGATGCCTCTGTTCTTCTCCAGTCCTGGGCTCAGAGCGAGGGCTGTGGATGAGCTCCTTAGACCCTGCAGGAAGACGCTGCTGATGCCCAGGGCCCGGCGGGACACTCGGGTGCCCAGGCTGCTCACTCCTCCGGTTGGCACTGCCCCCACATATACCCCTGGAGGCCTGGGGAGGCTGCCTAGGTTATTTCCTATAACACTGACCCGGCAGCCTGAAGCTCCTGGGCTCTCAAGGCTGGATGCAGAGTGGGACCCTAAGAATGAAGACCGACGCCTTGGGAAGGGCATGTTGGCACTGGAGCCTGCTGGGCACTGCCTCTCCCTTCTCTCATCCCCTGGCACGGATGAGGCAATGGTTTGTTGGAGGGGGTATTGTTTCTTTGTTTTCTGCCCCTCTGCCTCCACCCCTCTGGTCCTGTTGCCTCTGACATGAGGCATTCTGGAAAGTTGTCAGATCACGGGTGGGCCCCATTGTTCTGGGCCTTCCACGGGCTTCCTCATTCAGGTCAGCTGAAAGGGGATGCTTCTGGGACTCTGGCCTCCACACAACCAGACAATGAGGCCCTGCCCCGGGCACTGGGTTGTATCCATTCACTCATTCTCTGCCATGTCAGGATTTCAGCACTGCCTGATCTTTCCAGACAGCTGGCCCCTGGCTTTGGGGAGAGGGCAGGGGAAGAGACATCATGCAGGTTGGGTTTGGATGGAAAAATGGGCCCATTTTCCATTTGTAGAGGGTGCCAAGCCCTTTCACATCTAGGGTAACAAGGGTCTAAGTTCACAGATCTGGACATGGCAAGAACCCTAGCTCTGGAGTTAGAGGAGCTGAGTTCAAAATCCTGCCTCTGACACTTTGGGTCATATATCTGGAGATGGAAGACATCTCAGAGGCTAACTGATCACACCCCCTCATTTTCACAGATGAGGAAACAGAGTCCAGAAGAGCTGATGTGACGTCTTCAAAGTCCTGGAGTTAGTAAATGGAAGAGCTGGGGTTAGGGTCCAGCCTTTCTGACTCTAAATAGTCTGAGCTCTTTCTACCAGGTCACGTCACCTTGTCCAAGTCACTTCCTGCCCCAGGCCTCAGTTTACTCATCTGTAAAATGAAGAGGCTGAACTAGATGGCTCTGAATCCATGATCCTGTGGCTGGAAGTGAGAAGGAAGCTCAGAGATCTTCTGGTCCAACCATTCTCTTATTTCACAAGCATGTTGAATAGTGCTACAAGTCAAAAAGGTTGCAAATGAGCAGAGTCAGGATTCAAACCCAGGGCTTCTGACTCCAAACCCAGTTGTTGTTGTTGTCATTCAGTTGTTTGAGTCGTATCGGACTCTCTGTGACTCTGTTTGGGGTTTTCTTGGCAGAGATACCGAACTGGTTTGCCATTTCCTTCTCCAACTCATTTTACAGACGAGGAAACTGAAGCAGACAGGGTTAAGTGACCTGCCCAGGGTCACATAGCCAGTAAGTGTCTGAGGCTGGATTCAAACTCAAGAAGATGAGTCCTGCTGACTGCAGACCAGGCACTATGCACTATGGTGCCACCTAGCTGCCTCTAGTACTGTTCCACTAAATCACTCTGAACCCCATCCCCCCATTCCCTTATTTTACTGAGGACCTTAGGGGTGATGGGACTCACCCAAAGTCACAGCTGTCCTTGGAGTTCAAATTCTGCCCTGCTGACTGTAGGCCAAGGCTCCCTCCTCTTTCTGTTCTTGTTTCCGCTCTCTCAGACAAGCCTCAGCTTCCCTTGACTTGTTCCTTGGGCCTCAGTCTTCCCACCTGGGCTCTGATCAGAATGCTTGATGGAAGTAGGGGTGGGCAGTTATCTAAGCTGAAAAGACCAACCCACTAGTGAGGCTTTTCTTTTAGAAATGAGTGATGGCTCCCCCAGTGTTGGGGACCAACACTCAGTGGAGAGAAGGGATGGGAGGAGGTCTCACGAATCTGGGGCTGGAAGGGACCTCAGAAGCTGCCTCATCTTACAGATGAGGAAACGGAGACCAAAGAAGTTCAAGTAACTAGTCCCAAGTGATACAGGTAGTGAGCATCAGAGGTGGGCTTAGGACAAAGCCATTGTTCTGTGTTACCTGTCAGCAGAGCTGGAACTAGGCTGGGGTGACCATAGCTTTGCCTCGGGGCCTCCCCATTTAGAGGAGTGCTGACAATACATTGGGCTGTCTCTTTCACAATACTCTTTTCTTTTCCTTTTATCTATGATTCAAGACCTATATTGGAGACTTAAAGAGACAAACATTTATTAAGCACCTACTATGTGCCAGGTACCACGTGCTTTTAAAATATTCTCTCATCTGACCCTCACAACAATCCTGGAAGATAGACACTATAATTATCCCCATTTTATAGTTGAGGAAACTGAGGCAGGCAGGTATATTGATTAAATATATCGATGAATAGAGATTAGGGCTGGAGGGAGTTTCCCCATTTGAAGATTTCTTGGTCCCTCCTCTCCGGTTAATTATATTTTAACATACCCCATAACTATTTCTAGGATGCAAACAAAGCAAAACTCCTGCATATGACCTTATTTGTGTATTCAATATTGAGTCAGTGTGGCATAGTATTGAGCAGGCTAGGCCTGTTGTCAAGAGACCTGGGTTCAGATCCTCTCCAAGATTCTTAATAGCTACATAATCATGAGTGAGTGATTTCATCTTTCTGAGCCTTACTTTTCTAATCTATAAAATGGGGGTGACAGCATTTGCAAGGAAAGTGTTTGGCAAAACTCAAAGCGCTCACTCATCAGATTCTCTTGCTCCAGAGCGAAGGGCCCTCAAAAGCCATCCAGTTCAACTGCCTCATTTTATAGATGAGGAAACCAAGGGCAAGAGGGATTAAGGTACTAGCCCAAGGTCATACAGGTAATAAGCATTGGAGGTGAGATTTAAACTCAGGTCCTTTGACTCCAGGGCCAGTGCTTTCTTTATCATGCAACCATGCTAATATACAGCAGAGCCATAACTAGAGGGAAGGGTGTGTGTGTGTGTGTGTGTGTGTGTGTGTGTGTGTGTGTGTGTGTGTGTGTGTGTGAGACAGTGACCCGAGTTTTGACTCAGGGAACCAAAATTTGTAAGAGTATTGACAATACTACCCATTCTTCTGTAGCAAAGAAACAACAGGGCTCAGCACATAATCAGAAAACTGGAAGCTCCCAGAGGGTGGCATCCTCTGCCCTCCCCACCCCATGCCCCCCAAGCAGCTGGCAAGCTTCTAACCTAGTCTGACTTCACCACCTTATTCCCCTTGGAACCTCCCAGCATTCCCCTGTCTCAGTTGGACTACCTCCCAGTAAACTGAATTAAGGATGAATTTCATGCTGCTTGCTCTGGGTGGACAAGTTGCTGGCTATGGTGCTGAAGGTGGTACTGGAGTACCAGCAGAAGGAACTTTTGGACTACCTTGTGTGCATGGACCATCATGCTAAGGACATAGGTTATGGTTTTTTTTTTCTTTTCTCCAAGTACTTGGAAAAAATCCAAGGATATGTACAGGAGATCCCTGCTTTTTATGAAAGCAATTTTGAGAGTACTGAAAGATCAAGTCTCAAGGTATCTGAGGGAGGGAAGATACCAAAATGAGGTGGGGGGAGGGGGCAGGGGATTGAAAAATGAGAAAGCATCTGCAATTACCATCCTGTATGCCTACATACTTTCCCACCTATACAGTTATTATTATTATTATTATTAAAGATGTTTCTGTAATCCCTCCAGGGCATAAATCTGGGTTATCAAGATGCCTTCCCAAGACTGTATCAGAAAAGGGTAGGGCTGTTGAGAAGGTGGTTGAGAAGCCACACCCTTGCCCCCATTTCCTCTAATACTCCAAAGGCCAAGGAGGTGGGGGCCAGTGGGACTTAGCAAAGCTGTTTATTAAGACTGCTATTCATTCAATGCTTTCTTGTTTACAAAGCACTCTCACATAGAGGGTTGTATTTTATCCTTACAAAACTCAATAAGGTAGGCAGGGTGGAGATTTCTAGCCCCATTATACATACTGGAAAATGGAGGCCTATGGTATAGTGGTCTTGGAATTAGGAAGATCCAGGTTTAAATTCTATCTGAAGCATACTAGCTGTGTGACCCTGGGCAGGTGGTTCAGTATCTTTGTCTCAGTTACCTCACATGCAAGATGAAAGAATCACTCTTGATGGTATCTAAGATTCTTTCCAATTCTAAATTTATAATCCCAGCACTTTGCCAAGGTGGCATATGCAGGTGTGTGCTGGAGTCAGCCCCCACCAGCTCACAAGAGCCCATCATTTACACCTCAGAAATCAGCAAATGCCACAAATCTGGGTTTAGTTTATTGTTATGGTGATTCTTTAGACTAAAAATGATGGAGAAAAATGCTGCTAATGCAAATTAAACTTAAAGCACATCTTGGCAAAGATGTTGGAGTGGTTTGCCTCCTTCTCCAGTTCTTTTTCCAGATGAGGAAACTGAGTTAAGTGACTTGCCCAAGGTCACACAGCTAGCAAGTGTCTGGGGCTAGATTTGAACTCAGGAAGATGAGTCTTCCTGATTCCCAGCTCAGTGCTCTATGCACTCTGGCACCACCTAGCTGCCCCTTAGATTCCCTAGCTTTCTGTAAAGCTCAGTTTAAGTGCTACCTTCGACAGGAATCTTTTCTTGACCATCCCCCACCCCTGGCTGCTGATGCTTTCTCTCCCTCCCCTCATTCCTTTGTTATTGTACTCTAATTAAATCCAAATAATCTCTATTGTGTGTGTATATGTGGGTATGTACACGATGTCTCCCTTGCTTAGAGTGTAAGCTTCTTGAAGGTAGGGACTGTTGTGCTTCTGCCCTTGTATCTCTAGCACATAGCACAATGCCTGGTTCTATAAGCTCTCAATTGAGGATTGTTGATTGATTTAAGTCAGATCTAATAGTCATTGTAATTTTTTTTTTTGAGAAGCTTAGGGAGATGTGGCCTTGAGACCACCAACTTGATACCATCCTTCGGCTCATGCAATAGGGTCAAGGTGTAACTAAGTTGTTATGAAATCCTTTAAGTACTTCTGCTAATTAGTCTGGCCCTGAATAGATTCCAAGATGGACCTGGATTCTCCTGACTTCTGAACTACATAAGGAGTTTTCATCATATCTAGTTAGGACTCACCTATTATTCATTTATTTATGAAATGACCCCTTTCGGATGCTTACCTTCCCTGCTCCCCCAAGGAAAATAAACTCAGCGCTTTTCTTTCCCAAAGATCTCCCCACATGAAACCTCTCATAACTGGAATGGGAGGAGGACACACTTTAATTGGTGCCAACATCTTCAAAGACTTGATGTGAAATGCAGGTAGCTGAAACTTCTTAAGGCCTCATTGTATTTTTGTCAAATGATCGCACAAGCTTAGCCCGCCCAGAAAGTTCTACCCAGTTTTAAACTCAATTTCCAACCCAACAGCCATGCATTCTTGGAGTGGGATGGGATCTCAGAGGGCATCTAGTCCAACTTTTTCCTCCAAACAGGAATACCCCTCCTGCGGCATCCATGGCAATCCTTTGACCACAGGCATGATACTGATGTTAATTTATGAGTTATTTAAAAACAAACAGAAAGGCAAAAGGTGTTAGGAACTTAAGCCTCTGGCTAATAAAATACATTTATTTGTATATACATAGTAGCTGAATATTATAGATCAAGAAAAATAGGTTATACGTTCATATATATATAACATATGCATCTTTGATCACATATATTATATATAGATTTACTTTACATATGTATCTCTATATATACACACATTGGTATGCTAAGCACAGTAGGCTAACAGAAATGCTATGTTTATGTTTAAAAAAAACCCAACAGCAGAGACAGAGAATAATGATTCCCTAAGCCACAGTTCCCCTAGTGGGTAAGGTAAAGTCTTCAGAGTAGAGAGAACAAAATAACTCACATAGATAGGCTCATACAACAGGGAAGACACACATATTGAGGGTCATCTTTTTCTTCAAAGGAAATGGGAGAGGAAAGAGAAAAAAAATCATGGTACAAAGCCTAATGCAATGACACAAATAGACGAAGCAATACTTATTGGATTCCCCCATCAATCGCAATTACACTTATATTCAAAATATATTCTATTTAAAAATCATTTATCAAATGATAAATACTAGATTGGAATTCTGTAATGTAATCTTGCCTCACTTAATTTAAACTCAAAGTCTTCTGGGTTACAGAATCTTAGAAGGAACCTTAGAGAGCTCTCTAGGCCACTCACCCACACCATTGTTGAGTAGAAAGTCAAAATATCCTTTCCCAAGGATCTAGATAATTAACTGAGGAAAAGAAAAGTGACCCCTCCTTAAGAGCCTTTCCTGACTCACTGATTTGCCTGATCTCTGTGTGGGTAGATAATGATGGTGTTGGGCACTCAATAGTGACTAAAGCATTCGGAGGTTCTGGATGGAAGAGTCTGGGATTCCTGGGAAAATCCAGGAGGGATGGTGATTTGGGCTTGTGGAGACTCATCCTGAAGTGTGTTACAGGAATTTACTTGACATTTTCTCCTAAACGATTTGCCTTGGAAATTTAATTCTTTTTAATATTGCAGGAGGAGGGCAGCTTGCTTCAGGGGAATGAAGGAGTAGCCATGTGCCCATATAATTTTTCATAATTTAATAAAAGCTTACAAAACATCTGATCACTAACTATGTTCTCAGTATTCTTTTGGGCACAACAAATGGCTAACCTTTCTTAAAAAGTTGGACAGCAACCTTAACACAAATTTCCTCCCATCTAAAACTTTAACAGTTACTAACGGGAGAGAATAGTTAAAAGACATAGTGTTTTTATGACCACCAAAAATGTTTCCATCATACTGTTCTATGGCATATGGTATTGTCACAGGATTTAGGACTGACAGGGCTCTTAAAACCAACTCCAGCAAATCCCTTATTTTGTAGATGGGGAAAACTGAGACCCAGAGAAATGAAGTAATTTATCCAGGGTTGCAGTAAGTGGAAGAAACAGGATTTGAACCTGTGTCTTTTGACTCCAAATCCACTTCCCCTGATCCCCCCATTATAGCATGCTTACTCTTGGTGTTGTGTCTTGTAAGTTTCTCATAAGCTGACTTGACTTATGAGGAGGTCCATTTAGTACTTCCATAATTATATGTCCTTGATCAAGTTCCAAGAGGTTATGTGGAATTTTGCTTTATAGCAAAGGGGAGATACTTTGAGGTTACAGAATAGTTTAGACAGCTAGTGGCCCTAGAGAAATATCTTGGAGGTGGTTACTGGGAGGCAGCCCAGTGTAGTATGATGGGGATTGGATTTTGTAGTCATTGATTTTGGGTTCTTTGGATAGTTTTGCCATTGACTATTTATGGGACCCTGGGAAAATCATTCAATCACTTTGGGCCTCAGTTTCCTGATTTTTAAAATGACAGAGTTGGGATTGATAACTTCTAATGTCTATTTCAGCTTTAATTTTATGATCCTATGATCCTTTTCCCCACCCCTTGCTTTGTGAATCTGGTCACCCTTTATACCCAAATGACCTCAGTTCCTTCTCTGGGGCACTTGAGGAACATTAGGAAACGTGGGAACAGGTTCAGATGAGAGGGTATTGGCTACTTTGGACCACATAAATGGTAATGCTGTTGACCATATCAGGAGCATGGATAAATCAGACACAGGCTGGAGGTCAGGCAACTTACTTGACTTGGGAGTCTTGTGAAAATAATTCCCCTCATATAACTCTGAGGACAGATACCAAGAGAAGCAATTGGCATGACCATTTTGCTTAGAAATACCTTTATTTTATAAAGCCACAGGTCATTCTGTAAAGTTTTCTTTTCAACCACACTTGTAAAAAAGATGTTGACAATTCTTAGGAAAAAAAAGCTGAAAATGTTTCTCATTAAGTCAGGGTTACACAAAGGTTATATTTATAATATATATACGTATTTATAATTTAGAGACGGAAAGCACAGAATTGTAACTCGAGCGGGCTGGTGCAGGTTAGATCTCAGACACTTGGTCGTTTCCTACAAACAGCGTTTCTTGACAGAAGGGGTTGACAAGTACAATCCCACTGCCTCTGTAATCTCCATTGGCTGGAGATCGGGGCTCCGAGAGCTGGTCCTAGGGGGAAAAATAACAGGAAAGGGCATGAAAAAGACAACAGGGCAGCCCTGGATTCAAATCCACCCTGGAAACTTATTAACAAGTCATATCCAGTCTCAATTCTGACATAAGCTATGGACTGGCAAGAGAGACCCCTGGAACTACTAGGCAGTCTTGGGACAAGATGAAGGCGATAGGAGGCAGTTGCTTCTGGGCTTCCTCAATATGGAGGTGACACAAAGAATTCTTTAAGACTCGTGTTCTTTGTGATTATTGTTTGTCGTCACTGCTAGAAGTTGACAATTCAGCAAATGTTTATTCAGCCTACTATGTACAAGGTATTGTGTCAAGTGGAAGGACAGATACAATGATAAAAATGAACGGGTCCCTCTCCAATCGAATTGATGGTGTACCCATAATGTGAAAGGTAGAACTCCTGTCTCAAAGGTGCTTCCTCATTAAGGTCAAACTGGGGATGTGCATTTGGTATGTGGGTGACAGAAAGGAGTGTGAGGAGAGAAGAAAGAAGGAAGAGGAAAAGGAGAGGAGGGGAATTAGGAAGGGAAGAGAGAAGGGAAAGAGAGCTGAGAAAAGACACAGAGAAGAAAATGGTAATGAAGGAAAGGGGAAGGGAGAGAAGAAGATAGAGAAGGATGAATGACAGAAAGGAGGAATGCTTATTAAAGAATTTATTTTCAAAGATTAAATCAACTTTCTCCAAAGATTTTTTTTTTTTGAATTAGAGAAAGATGCATCTGGGCCACAGTACCCAGATAAAGAATGTGCTTTGTCCCTCCCTACCTGCTGAATACCCTTCCCCCTTCTCCCCCCACCCCCATTAGGAAGGAGTTATCTAGAACCTGGAAGCTTTTGATATTTTTTATTTTTGGGGAGGGGGAAGACAGGGCAATTGGGGTTAAGTGACTTGCCCAAGGCCACATGGCTAGTAAGTGTGTCAAGTGTCTGAGGCCGGATTTGAACTCAGGTCTTCCTGACTCCAGGGCGGGTGCCCTACTCACTGAGCCACCTAGCTGCCCCTAGAACCTGGAAGCTTGTGAATGGGTTAGTACTATAAATACTTGGGGAAAGTGCATATTCACTAGACCATACTGCATAAGGAAGAAAGCAGGGAGGGAATGAGGAAAAGCACTCCAAATTCCAAGCATATTTCAGGCAACCTGATTTTCCACGTCCCTTCCTCGATTAGTTTCTCTCTCAACTCCCTTCTGGTGGAGGGCTGAGCGTGCCGAGATAGGAGGTTCGTCAACACAGCAGGAGAGTAAGATACCAGGTTTAAATGCCACTATAAAAATCTGTTTTGGAGAAGCTTTTGGCAAGCCATACAATTGGCAGCTTAAATGGGGAAGAGTAAGTGAATAATTCTGAGTACAAAGGGGATCGGATATAAACAAGCTGAAGAGCCAGATTGGTGCTATTGCAAGCAGCACCCCTAAATGTAGGCTGTACCTTTAAAATGATAGCTCTTTGAAAGGAAAGAAATATATGCTTATACTGAAAAAGAACACTCATCTGATGCGAGGCAGGTTTTATACAAATCAGTCACCTGTATTTTGTGTGTGTCCACATGATAATCCTTATGTGGTCCAATCCTTTATGGATTGTCACAGAATCAGAGCTAGGTGGGACCTCAGGGGTCATATGGTCCAACCCTCACCAGAATCTGACAAGTAGTCATTCAGCCTTTGCTTAAAGACTGCCAGTGAGGAGGGTTACTTCTCTTCACAGAGGTAATAAAGTCCACTTTTGGAAAGCTCTAATTTTTTGGAAGTGTCTCCTTCCATCAAGCCTTAATTTGTCTTTGCAGAGAAGCTAACCAGATAATTTCTCCATGATCAATTTCATGAGCATGCCTTTCCCTTTATAGAGTGTGGCTATACAAGCATGACTCTTCCCCTATGGAGTTATGGGCACGTCCAACAGCATTTTGTTAAGTGGATAAAGACAACTTCTGATTAGTTTCTAGTGGATGATGTCCTGATTAATTTCTGGTGCTGCTCCCAAGATGAATCCTGTGCCTAGAACTCTTGAGAAGATGGGTTCTTGAAAGAGGGAACAACCCTTTTGCCCAAATTATAAAGGTAACTTGGTAGACCTTCTCATCCCTTCCCCCATATTTTCCCTTGCAGCTTTCTTCTGGGGGTATAGAGAGGATGGGAAGGAGGATGGGAAGTTAATGGTGCTGTATGGCATGAGCCCTTCATAGGCGTCATGTGCTTATGTAGGTGGCCTGAGAGGGCAGTTCCTGGACCTTAAATCTCTGGCTACCTTCTGCTAGTTCCCTTTGAAGCCCAAGTCAAAGATCAGTGGTCTGTGGTGGACTTTCCCAGGTCAGGAGATGGCAGCAGCCGGGACCAGGATAGAGTTCTTGGAGAAGGATGTGGCCTGAGCAGCTACAGACTTGCACACTTGACTAGAGAAGGAAATTTAGGAACAATGTTCATGGACCCCAACTTCTTGTGTAAGGAAGTGGCAAGGATATGATTTCCTAGGCAGCGTGATCCTGGAATTTAGCTTTCTAGAAGTGAAAAGGAGATTCTTTGGGCAGCACTTGCCTTGGGAGTTGTCAACAATTCCCCCCTTTTGAGAGTTCAGGGATTGAAAGGCTCCCCAGTACCTGATAGGCATTGCAAAGAGTGCTTGTATGTCACTGGGGACTCCTGTTACCCCATATGTGAAAACCTAGACATAAAATTATTGGGAAATTTTCCAGGTAAAACCTTGGGTGAAGGCAGAGTGAGTTTTAAAAAAGGTACCTTTTTAGGGTCACCCTGATTCTGGATCTAGTCTGGGTGAGCTGAGGGCTTTGGGGGATCCTGTGCTGTGGATTTTTCCTAGCTGACACTCCACCCAATTTTAAGGCCTTCATCCTATTGATAAATTTCTAATTTACCCTGTATGTTGTTTATTTGCTTGCACATTGTCTCTCCTATTAGACTATGAGCTCTTTGAGAGTAAGGACTATCTTTGGTCTTTCTTTGTATCCCCAGTGCTCAGGCCTGGCTTAATTAACATAGTTGACACTTAATTAACATTTGTTGACTGACTGAATGACTCATTGCTTTTAGTTTGGTCCTCTGGGACCAAGCAGAATGAGAATAATTCTTTTTTTTCCCTTCCCAACCCTTCAAATAGTTGAAAGCACATTTTCAACTTTGTCATCTCCTCATCTTATCTTCCCCAAGGCTAGCCATCCCAAGTGCTCATACAGCATGAACTCAAGGACCTTCACTGTCTTGGCTGCCCTACTCTTGTTTTGTTCCCGATGATCGATGGCCTTCCTAAAATGTGATGGCCAGGAGGGAACCCAAGACTTCAGACACCGTCTGCTCAGGGCAGAAGAGCACGGTACCATCATGTCTAGCCCTGGATGCTTAATGGGGCCAAAAAGCATGCTCCCTTTTAAAAGCACATGGTAATTTCACTCTAATTTTTTTAGACATAGGATTTTTTATGTAGAATTACATTTGGTTTTTAATATATTTTATAAAAAATATAGGCTTGCTCAGAGGTAGGACATAAGATTGTAGAAGTACTTTTGGGAAGTCATCCCTTATTCAGATGCAGGATAGCCTTTTCCACTGCTATTTCCTTCACTGGTTTAGCAAGAAGCACATGGACAATTCCTTCAGGGCTCTGCCAATGATTTGCCTACTCATCTCATGGGTTTTGTGGCCATGGCTTTGCAGGAAGCAAGGTTTTCAAGGCTTGCTTATGACCCTCCAGAGACACAGAACTGAACCTAATGATCTCTTGAGATCCTTCCTAGTGACCCTTTTCCTCTGATTCCCAGATACCTCATTTTATTGCATTTCATAGATACTGTGATTTTTTGTGGTTTGTGGCACCTTTGCCTTAAGTAGATCTACTGGCACCATTTTTCTAATAAAAAGTGTTCACATCAAGTCTCTGTAATTTTGGTAATCCTAGCAATATCTTAAACTTTTTCATTATGATTATTATATCTGTTATGGTGATACATGATCAGTGATCTTTGATGTTATTATTATAATTATTTTGGGGTGCCATGAACCATGCCCATATAAGGCAGTGAACTCAATTGACAAATGTTGGGTGTGTCCCAACTGCTCTTCTCTTGACTCTGGCCTCCCTATTCCTTGAGACACAACAATATTGATATTAGGTCAATTAGTAATTAGTAGGCTATTGTAATGGCCTCTAAGTGTTTGAAAGGGTCAATCCATGTGGCAAACTTTCTTGTCTTATTTTAAGAAATTGACTCAGCCACCCAACCTTTAATCACTACCACCAAGAGAAGACCCTCCATGAGCAGAAAGTATGACTTGCTAAAGGCTCAGATGGTGGTTAGCATTTTTTTTAGCAATAAAGTATTTTTAAATTAAAGTATGTACATTTTAAAAGACATAACACTACTGCATATTTAATAGATTATAGTATAGTGTAAACATAACTTTTATATGCATTGGAAAAACAAAAAATTTATGTGGCTCACTTTAGTGCAATATTCACTTTCTTGTAGTGGTCTGGAACTGAACCCACAATCTCTCCAAGGTATACCTGTACTTTCAGGATGTGAGCCTTCATTGGCATGAATGTTCCCTCTGCCAATGCTCTCTTTTTTAGTATTCTCTTTATGAGTTGCTATGGTCCAAAAACTTCATCATCAAATGGCCAAACCTTTGGTAATGAACTATTCTGAACCTAGCTAGGCTGCCCCTCTGATGACAGTGAGTCCATTACATGGCACACTTTCCATCCGTTTCTTTTTCTTTCTCTTCCTTCTTTCATTCTTTTTCTTTCTTCTTTTCTTCCTTTTTTCTTTTCTCTTTTTCTTTCCCCCTTTCTTCCTTTCTTTTTTTGTTTCCTTCCTTTCTTGCCACTGTACCCATCCATGCCTGTTTTAATGTCTTACAAAAATTCTCTTTGTCACTTCCAAATGATTCACATTTACCCCCCTTTCTTTCTCTTTTGCAACAATGAAGTTTAATCAAGAAAAAAAGAGCCAACATTTTGGCCATGTCCACCCGTGTGACTCAAAATCTTGCTTGAACAGGATAACTAACACTTGCTTACATGGCTGACCTGGCCTTTGAGAACCTCCATGCCATGATGCAGCCTTGGAAGAGGCCCAGAGTTTCTCCCAAGACTAGCCCTGAGTTACCATTCCCCAGCTGAACCCAGTACCTCAGAAGTTTCCAGGGACTGGATCTCCCTGGGCAGCTCCACAGCATGCCTGTTGAAGTAGTCCATGGTGATAGCATTGTTCCAATAACTCAGGTTGTTTTCTGGGTTTGATGTTTTCTTCTTCCTCCTCATGCAACACACTGTCAATAAGACTGCTGTAGAGAGACAGAGATAGAAAGCAATAATTTGGTCACTGTTAGGAGAGCTCATTTAGGGGAAGCTGAGAAACACCATAGTACATAGAGTAGTGGACCTAGAGTCAGGAAGATCTGAGTTAAAATCCTGTCTCAATTACTTACTAGCTGTGTGACTCTGGACAAGTCACTTTACCTGCCTTAGCCTTGGTTTCTACTCTTATAGATAAGAACATTGGACTTTATGGCCTCTAAAGTCCCTTCCAATGCTATGGTTTCATGATGATCCTGGTGGAAAGTCCTCTGGAGTTCTTGTATGTGTGCCTGGGAGCTAAGTGATAGCTAAGCCCAGTAGAGATGATCCTGCCCGGAGCAAATCCCAGGACATTACCATTCACTAATATTAACTGACCAAGACTAATCAAGCTTTCATGAAGTAGGGTCAATTGCCCTGGATAAAGATGGGGATGAAACCAGGTTGTTTCAGTTGGAAATATATGACTTGTGGCTGCCAAGGCAAAAAGTCCACCTGTGGTTTTTCAGAACAGACATTGCATGGCATGCCTCTCCTCCCTCACTCCAACAAATCTTATTTGGACCTGCTGGGGAAACTCAGTATAGACCATGTTGTACCTTTGGTGAGCTGGAGGTTGGAAAGATGAATCGAACTGCTTGCTGAACCAACCAACAGGTTCATGTTGGTCACATTCTAATTTACATCCTTGCCCTCAGTCTTCCATAGGTGCACGTTTGGAACAGAATGAGCATGGAGACCTAACTGGTCTGGTCTAAACGACACTGGTAAGAAGCTCTGAGTCCATCAAGAGATCTGGGAGATACTTAGAAGGAAATACGTTCTAGGGACCCACAAGAAGTCCTATTAAGTATTTCAAAGTCCTGCCTAAGATTTCTCTAGGGATTTTTTGATAGGTAACAGCTGAACACTTTCGGGTAGCGAGACTGCCTGGAAATAATGTACCTAGGGCCTTTACTTGTACTGAACTGTTTCAAGGCAGATAGATGAGTAGTTGTTGATTGGGTAAAGGGAGAAGGAGGAAAAGGCAGTTCTGATAGTTTCTATCACAAAGACTTTAAATTATGTGAACAATAGTGTTGGAGTTGGAGTCAGAGTACCTGGGTTTGAATTCTGGTTCTGCAATTATTAACTGTGGGTAAGTTGGGTAATTTGGGTAAGTTGGGTAATTGGGTGAGTTGCCCTCTAGGCCCTAGTTTCCTCAACTGCAAATCAAAGAGGTTGAACTAGATCATGTCTTCTGTCCCCTGATACTATTTTTTTTTGAGGCAATCAGGGAAAAGTGACTTGCTCAGGATCATAAAGGTAAGAAGTGTCTGAGGTTGGATTTGAACTTAGGTCCTCCTGACTCCAGGGCTGGCATTCTATCTACTGGGCCACCTGGCTGTCTCATCCTTTCCCATTTGAAATTAACAACCCTCACGTCCATTGCTTAGAATCCCTAATTTCATTCAAGACTCGGCTTAAGTGCTACTTCTGATCTGAGGCCTTTCTTGATCCCCCTTTCCCAACCCTCAGAAATTAGCCTGTATTGATTTTATATTTACTCATTTGTATTTCTGTTGTCCCGTCCCAATAGAATGTAAGCTCCTTGAGGGCAGGGACTGTTTCATTTTTGTTTTTTGTATATGTAGAACTTAGCATAGGGCTTAGAATAGAGAAGGTGCTTAATAAGTGTTTGATAGATAAATTGATGAATGAATGAATGAATGAATGAGGAGACACCATGCTTCTTCACCACCCCTTCCTGCAGTAGCATTTCTCAGGGCAGGCTTCCCTCTGTTCTGTTCTGATCTGCTTTGATTCTGATCAAAATGCCTTTAATTTTCTTGCTGCTCTTCTAATTCTTTTTATTTTTCAAAAGTACACCTGGCTTCTTCTCAACCCTGAGCCTGTAGGGATGCCAAGAACCCCTGTAATGACTAAGTAGCTCAGGGAGTTTGGGCTGGCAAAGCACAAATCATAAAGAGAAAGTTAGAGGAGATATTTGGAAAGTGGGGAAGCTCCCACTAAAGTTATTCATTAGAATTACAGCCCGGGAGAGAGAGAAATGAGGAATGGGGTGCTGGAGGTATTTCAGATGTTGTAGCAAACAAACTATCTATTTACCGCAGGTCCCATTTCCCATTCCAGCTAATGCTTCAACAGAACTATGGTCTTCATCATGGCAGAAAGCCCATTAATGGACAAATGTGCAGTTTCCATCTCTCTCAAAGGTAGGAGGCGAGGGGTGGGATCTGTATTCCGTGGACCTCCCTCCGTCAGAAAAACAAAACCCAGGACCTTAGCACTGACCCCTTCAATTTGCAGAGGTAGATATTCAGACCCACAGAGGTAAAGCTAGGAGACCTGTCCAAGGTCACACACCACTGTGACCCTACTGGGAGGAGACCCAGGTTTCCTCATTCCCAGCCCAGGGTCCCAGATACAGGATGGAAAGAGCACCAGCTTTGGAGATAGAAGACCTAGGCAGGTCTTTGACATTTATGGGATGTGGGCAAACCTCTTAATCACTCCAAGCCTCATCTATAAAATAGGAATAATTAGTACTTTCATTATCTATCTCACAGGGTTGTTGTGAGGATCCCATAACAGAATGCACATAAAGTGATTTGAACTTTAAAGTGAAATTATTAACGCTAATAATTAGCATTTACAAGGGCATTCAAAGTGCTTTATAAACGTTATCACATTTGATTCTCAACCCTAGGAGGTAGGTGCTACTGTTATCTCTATTCTACAGATAAGGAAACTGAGGCAAACCTAACTGCCCAGGGATGGATTTGAGCCTTCCTTGCTCCAGGCTGAATACTCAATACCTAGCTGCCACTTATTATAGCTAGCTAGTTGTTATTATTTCATATATGCTCATATGGCTCTCAATGATAATGACACTATCTCACATATTACACGAGATATATAATAATAATAATAACTCATCATTAATAAAAATAACTGATTTAGAGATGAAAGGGGCCTTAAAAGTCATCTTATCTGATACCCTCATTTTACTGATGAGGAAACTGAGGGCTGGCTAAATCCTACTTTAAAATCTACAAAGCTCTTTCACAATAACCTCCAGGGCGTGTAGAAAATATGAACATTATGACCCTCATTTTACTGATGAAAAGACTAAGATACAGTGGATGGGGGACTTTCCCAGGGGGTACACAGGCTAGTTGATATCAGAACTGGGACTCAACCCAAGTCTTCTGACTCTTAAGATCAGTTCTCTTTCCATTACACCTCATAAGGTCAAGTCAAGCCAGCGAGCATTTATTAAGCATCAACCATGTACCAGGCAAATCAATCCAGTATCTTTGCCAAGAAAACCCCAAATGGAGTCATGAAGAGTCAGACGTGACTCAAAGCAAGAGTTGGGGATATAAAAGAAAGCTAAACTGAAAAACAAAACAAAACAAACAAAAAACAAAACCTAAACAAAAAACAAAAACCCAACAACACTCCCACCCCCCCTCCAAAAAAACAACCAGTCCAAATACCTATCCCTTTCCTTTCCCCTGCTGCCATTATCATTCAGATTTATTATTTCAAACCTGAACTAGCAGGTTAGAATCCTTGTTAATCTCTTAAGAGGTCTCTCTCTGCTTTCAGCCTACCCTTCACACCACTTCCAGCAAGACTCTCATCTTGTCGCTCTCCAGTTCAAGAAGAGTCTGGGGTAACTGATGGAGAGCTGAACTTGGAGCCAGAAAGAATTGGGTTTAAATCCTGCCTCTGCAGCGTGTTAGACATGTGACTTAAACAATTATTCAGCTTCCCAGCATTCTAGGCAACGTTCTAAATGGCAGAGTTGGTGTTGACTCCTCACCAGAAGCTCCTATGTCAGTGAAATCACATGTTTAGACGCTTATCCTCCAATGACTCTCCATGACCTAATGAATCAAGTCAATGTTCCTTTCTCTGACATTCAAGTCCCACCATAATCTGGTCCAAATTGATCTTACCAGTCTTATTTTCCATTGCTTTCTTTGTTGTTCTGTCATTTTAGCTGTGTCTGACTTTTCATGACTCCATTTGGGTTTTCTTGGCAAAATACTGGAATAATTTGCCATTTCTTTCTCCAGATGAGGAAACTGAGACAGATAGGGTTAAGTGACTTGCCCAGGGTCACACAGCTTATAAGTGTCTGAGGTCACATTTGAACTCAGGAAGATGAGTCTTCCTGACTCTAAGCTCAGTACTCTATCCACTGAACCATATAGCTATATATGCTCTATGATACAACCAGGGGTATGCTGGAATCAGCTTTTAGCCAGACTATAAGAGCCAAATGTTAAAATTTCGGTGTGAGTATCACACCTTGAAAATTGGCAAAACCAGGGCATGATTTATTGTTTGTTTATATGATTGTCTAGAGTAGACTTAAGTAGACTTGAGAAAGATGATGTTAATGATGAATGCTAAGCTTAAGGATGTGTCATAAATTCATTTCCCCCTCTGGAGAGCTGGTCATTAAACATTTACTGGAATACCTCTGGATATAGTCAAACTGCATTGCTCACTACGTCCTAAATATATCCTTTGCTTTTCTGCCTCCATGTTCTTCTCTTTGCTTATAAGGCCCCCCTTCCCTATCCGTACCTAATGAAATCTTACCTATTTTCCAAGAACCTGCCTTAATTTCTGCCTCCTCCATGAGAGTTTTCATGATTCATCAGATCGTAGTAGCTTCTCTTATGTAGCTGTCATACTCTGCCTGGTATTAAATTTCTTTGTTGTTTCTTCCCTAGGGCATTTCGGCTTTATTAGATTGTAAGCTTCCTGAGGGCAGGGACCAAGATATATTCATGTTTATTTTTCTAACAGCACTTAGCACAGTTCCTTGTACACAGCAGATAAATCATACCCACCCAATGAAGGAATGAAATGAATAAAAGTCAGGGGAAAGTATTAGTAATGTCTTTTCCTAGAGAAAGGAATGGGTGATGGCTTGTTCTTTGCATTGTTGGATTGAGTACCCAGTCTCTGAGATGGCAGGTCCATTATAATAACAGTGTTGTTTATCTTTCTTTCTTAAAGAGGACCAATGACATCACAGCTGATGTCTTGATTTGCGCGTGAGTTGGATTTAAGTGAGGCAGAATACAGCCCCACTCTCTCTTCCATTGTCTTAAAAGTCCAGTGGCAAGACAAAAGCCAAGACCACTGGTGATGATGGCCTGAGATACAGTGGGAGACTTTGGTCCTTCTGAATTAATGCCTTTCCCAGGTCTGAGGCAATTATCCATAACAAAGAGTTTTGGACAATGGCAAAGAAGGTAGGGTAACTGGGCTATAATTAGAAGCATGAATGCACTATTCCTGAGAGCTTTTCATTAACATCCTGCCTCTTCTTGTCCTCCCCATCTTCCCTTTTCTGTTCCCTTATGGCCTCAGAGCACAGCCTTCCTGACGTGGCTGTCTTATTCTGCCCAGTCCCCACCCCAAGCTTTTGACTGGGTCAGAATTTCTGACCTAGAATTTTAGAGCCAGAGAGTGTGGCAGAGTAGAAAGAGAGTTTGCCTCAGAGTCAGGAAGATCTGAATTCAAGTCCCACCTGACATCATTACTGTGTATATAGGCAGCTAAGATTATATGGTTTTTTGGGGGGGTGTATGTAAAGAATTGTAGGGTTAAGGGACTTGCCCAGGGACACACAGCTAGTAAGTGTCTGAGGCTGGATTTGAACTCAGGTCCTCCTGACTCTAGGGCCAGTGCTCTATCTACTGCCTCACCTAGCTGCTCCAGCTAAGATTCTATGTTGTAGGAAGGTGCTGACCTGCATTGGTTGAGGTAGCTCCTTATACCACTGAAGTCACAGCTCCGGCCCATACCGAGAGCCCTGTTTTTAATGTCAGGTGGATAACGAGTAC
>WOXC01002789.1:0-208470 GCA_011680675.1 Gymnobelideus leadbeateri
GGAAATCATATTGTGGAATCAGAGTCATTTTATTTTGTTGTACCCCTAGAGAGGCAGGGTGAAATATGGGTAGAGAGGTGGCCTTGAGGCCAGGAAGAAGTGAGTTTAATTCCTACCTCTGATCCAAATTAGCTATGTCAAATTAGCAAGTCATTTGACTTCTTGAGTGTTCCAAACAACTCTGGAAAACTATATATTGCAGAAGAGTTGACATCTATCAATAGAGTGAGTTCTTCATTCTGGAGTTTCCTACACTAATTAACACAGATCCATTCCTATCCCTGTCCTTTCCTGAGGTATTGACATGATTGCAAAGGTCTTGGGGTGGACAAGATACTGTTCATATGACGAGACTATGGGGAATAGATTACTATAAAAAAAAAAAAAAGAATTCTTCCCTTAAACAAAGGACAAAGCAAAGTATCTGCACTTGTACCTAAATGTTCTGATCACACCTAAGTCACTGAGACCTACTAATAATATATTTTTTTTAAACAAATACTTTATTAACTTCTGTTTTACATCATTCATTTCCGCCAGGTTTTGAGTTACAATCATTTTCCCCCCATTATTCCCCTACCCAACCTCCCAGAATAGCAGTCCCACAAGATATCGATTCCTCCAATCTGCTCTCTCCCATACCTTCTCCCATACCCCCATCGACTTTTCCATTAGAGGAAGGTGAATCTTTGTGTCCCAATGCCTGAACATCTTATCTCCCAATTATAAGCAAAACAGTATTAATAATAGTATTTATATATATATTTGAAACATTTAATGTTACGCACTCTCTGAATTTCAGATCCATTTCCTTCCTCCTTGTCACCCATTCCTTCTTGGGATATAAGTAATTCAGTATATGTTGTACATGTCTAGCTATGCAAAACATTACCATAGTAGATATATTGTACAAGGCTGCTTATAATTCCCTCCCACTCATCCCACCCCACACCTGGTCCATTCCCTACTTGATCCTGTCCCTCTTCTATAGTGGGTACTTCCAATCTCACCTCCCCCCAAGGATGCCTTCCCATCCATCATCCCTCCTCTCATCCCCTTCCCCTATTCTGCTGCAGGTTGAGATATCCCATTTATGCACTGATGTTACTTCTCCCTAATGAATCCATGAATGTGGCTCTGCCTTTTTAGCCTTCCTTATTTCCCCCTCTCCTTTGCACCCACTTCCCTGCACAGCAGAGAGTTTTTTCAGGAGGTGATTAGTGGACTCTTTCAACCTCTATTTTGCCCTCTGGTTCTAAAACATCAGGGCAATTTTCCTTGAGAATTTTTTGGAGGATGATTACTAGGTTCTTATTTTGATCATGGCTTTCAGGTAGTCCAATAATTTTTAAATGATCTCTCCTGAATCTTTTTTCCAGGTCAGTGGTTTTTCCAATGAGATATTTCACATTGCCTTCTATTTTTTCATTTGTTTGGATCTGTTTAATAGTATCTTGATTTCTCATAAAGTCACTAGCTTCCATTTGCTCCAATCTAATTCTGAAGGAATGATTCTCTTCAGTGAGCTTTTGAGATTCTTTTTCCATCTGGCAAATTTGGCTTTTTAAGGCATTCTTCTCCTCATTGTCTTTTTGAGCCTTTTTCGCCATCTGAGTTAGTCTATCTTTTAAAGTGTTATTTTCTTCAGTCAGGTTGTTGACTCTCATTTCATAATTTTCTTGGTTCTCATCTCTCTTCCCAATATTTCCTCCACTTCTCTTATTTGATTTTCAAAATCCTTCTTAAGGTCCTCTATGGCCTGTAACCAGCTGGTATATTTCTTGGAAGCTTTTGGTACAGGAGTTCTGACTTCACTGTCTTCCTCTTGTTCCATGCTTTGATCCTTTTTGTTCCCAGAATAGGAGTGTAAGGTTGGATTGCTCTGTTTGCTTTGTTTCCTTTGCTTGCTCATATTGCCACTCAATCACTTGACTTTTGAGCCTTTTGCCACAGTAGAACTCTGCTACCAGAAATGGGAGCTTTA
The DNA here is from genome assembly GCA_011680675.1 of Gymnobelideus leadbeateri. Classification (NCBI taxonomy): domain Eukaryota; kingdom Metazoa; phylum Chordata; class Mammalia; order Diprotodontia; family Petauridae; genus Gymnobelideus; species Gymnobelideus leadbeateri. Next base: position 1,985 of record WOXC01002789.1, read on the forward strand.
TCCCAAATGCTGGGGTTTTCGAAGCTGCTTGAGGTATTAGTTGGGTGCCCTCTCTGAAGCCTACAAATGCTCTGGCAAACTACTCGTGCACCCCAGGACCTCCACCCTAGACTGCAATCCAGATCCAAGCAGGTAAAAGCAAGAGCGATTACCACTCAGACTGGTCACTTGGTCCCCCTACAATCTGCAGACCAAGAGCTCTGAAGTAGCCAAGAAGTGGTAGCTCCACTGCTGTGGAGCTTCAGCAGCTTCTCACCCTGGGGGCAAAGGCCAGATCCCACTCTGAATCCCTAGGTCCCAAAGTGCACACTGCACTGACCTCTCACTTTGTCCTTGGCATCTATGTGTTGATAATTCTGGAAATGGTCACAGCTGCTAATGATGTGAAGTCCCTCCAGCCAGTGGCTAGTCAGGCCTACCCTGAGGCTAAAACCTCCAGCTCATGGTGGGTCTGGGCTCAGCTCCCAGAGCCCTGTACTGGCCCCTTCCTGTCAGCCTTCCAGGCTGTCTTCAGTGGGAGGTTAGCTTCTCTGTGTCATTCTGTGGGTTCTGTAGCTCCAAAATTTGTCTAGAGTCATTTTTTACATGAATTGGAGGAGGTGGGAGCCAAGGCCAAGCAGAAGTCCTGTTTCTACTCCGCCATCTTGACTCTGCCCCCTTCCTAATTTATTGTTAGAATCTATCACCAAAATTTTTTAAAAATACATTTTGTGTAGGTGATATATTATGTATTGTTCTACTTACCCATCTCTCCCCCTCCCTGCCCCCACCATGTAAACTTTTTTTTTCTTTTTCTTTTTTTTGGAGAGGGAGGGCAGAGCAATTGGGGTTAAGTGACTTGCCCAAGGTCACACAGCTAGTAAGTGTTAAGTGTCTGAGGCAAGATTTTAACTCAGGTTCTCCTGACTCCAGGACCAGTCCTCTATTCACTATGCCAGCTAGCCACCCTTCATATAAACTCTCAAGGGCAAGAACTGTTTGTTAATCCATCACAGTTCCTGGTTCATAGTAGGGGCTTAATAAATGCTTGCCAAATCAAATTAATTTCTCTTCTAGTTCCTTCTGTTCTGAACAACATTTAATAAGTATGGAAATCAAGAACTGCAAAAGAAAACAATTGTTGACACCCTGAAAGAAATAGTTTAGCTTCTTGAAAAAGTACTTAAACTGTCAAGTAGCTCTTTCCTGGTTGACAGATGGGTTCAAAGGTTTCCCCTCAGTTCTTTATGCATATTCAGTTGGGTTGCTAGTCCTACCCACCAAGAGCACTTACTCCTTCACAGTAGGAAAACTTTATATATGTAAATGTGGTCAGAAAAATTAGGAAATGTGGTTTAAAACCAAAATTATAGTATATGATAACTATTGTATCTTCTATGAGTTGCTTTTATTGAAGAAGCTAAGCATTAAGCTTAGAAAATTAAATGCACCAAGGTCAGAAAATACATAAACTTATTTTTCTTCGGCAAGCCCTCACCCAATGAATATGTCTTATCCCTAGGGTCAAGAAGACAAATGGATTGAACTGAGATAAAAGAGCTTTCTGTCCTCAGGTGTAATTAGACTGTTCTAGAGGACAGAGACCAAGTATCTTTAGTGCCCTACACAATAGCTAAAGTACTGCAGGTGCTCAAAAAATACCTGCTGATGAAGAGAGAAGTTAACTTTGTTTTTTCCCATCATCTTCTACTTAGGGAAATGTTACTTTGGTTATTGTTGTTCCAATTGTGTCCAACCCATTTGGGGTGTTCTTGGCAAAGATACTAGAGTGGTTTGCCATTTCCTTCTCCAGTTCATTTTAAAGATAAGGAACCTGAGGCAAACAGGGTTAAGTGACTTACCCAGGGTCACACAGCTAGTAAGCATCTGAGGCCAGATTTGAACTCATGAAAATGAGTCTTCGTGATTCCAAGCCCCATACTCTATCCACCATGTCTTCTATTCATATGTATTGGGCTGTCCTGGGCCATTGTCTCCATACTTGGAATCCAATTCCCTTTTCATCAGATAGAGCCATATTTGTAATCTATAGTCCACAATACTGTCATGATTTTATGTAAAGAGTCTACAGGGATATAACCATGTATATCAAAGGGACCAACTCATAGGATTAGTACAGAGTAAGAATGAGTCAGGTTTTGATAGCGCTCTGAATATTTTTCTCACAACCTCTGAAGTAGGTGGTCCAAGTATCCTTAGGAACCCCTTAGCAAATAGGAACCAGGTAACTTTGTCTTAACCATCAAAAGCTAGAGAAGAGTAGGTCACACTGTACCCCACCTCCACCCCCATCCAAGAGATGACATTAGCAGTACTAAAGCTCTCCAGCTATAGCATAATTGGCTGCCTCCAGAGGCAGTGAACTCTTCCTTTACAAGAGGTCTCCAAATGAAAGTAGGTCATCCACCTGTCCATTATATTGTAGAGAAGATTCTTGATTAGGTTGGCCTAGATGTCCTCTTAAGTCCCTTCCATTCTCTGGCTCTGAAATAGCTGGGTAGGTGGACTATAGCTGTTGGCCTAGCTGTGACATCATATGTGACATATTTCCAGGTAGGACAGAAAGTTGAGGTTGTTGCAGGACCTACAATCAGTTCTTCTGGAACTTTGGCCTCTCCCTCTCCCTAACCAGAGCCGTACAGCTCTCTTCCTGCTAGCAGATGGGCTACTTCTCCCAACAACTTGGCTTAGGTGAAGGTGGGGAGTTCATTTTCAATCCATGGCCATAAAACTACATAGTTAGCTATTTCAGACCTCCCTCTCCCCAAAGGGAGCAATTTGACCACATGTGTTGTTTCATTTTACCTATGCTTTGCCTGACTACAAAGTTGGCCAGTTTTGTTCTATTCTGTACCTGATATTCTCCTATTTATAAATCCCCTTTAGTCTAGATGTACCAGCAATAAAACTCTAATGCATTTTAGAAATGTAAATATTGCAAACAACCTAAGCAATCACTAATACTACTCTACTTCCCTTACAGAATTTTCTAGAAAAGGCTGGGGTTGGATTTTGCCAGCACCTGTCCATATTCATTGAATCCCCCCATTCCAAATTTATTCCCTCCCTCCAAGAAACAGCTCTACATTTCATGTACTGCTCTCAAATTCTCTAATATAACAGAGTTTAAACAAAGTCCACGAGCACAAAATGGAAATGGTACCTTATCCTTCAAACCAAAACTATTGAAGTCATCATTATATGGGACATTTTAACAACTTTGTTAACCATAGGAAAGTTCTATGTTTTGAGAGAACAGATTGTTGAGGTCCAAATCTATGGCATATACTACAAGGCATAATTCTGCCCAAAATTTGCTCTTAGGATGAGAACTTATATATCAAGTTTCCTGAACAGGGAAAATAAGAGACATTCCCCTTCAATGAGCGGGTTTATAATGGAACACTGACAGGCCCTCCAAGCTGAAGAGTACAGCCGCCAACTTAGCAAACCAGAATCTGAGTCACTGTTAACAGCCAAATAGGATCAGAATGACTCAGAGGGAGAATGGGAAATAGACTTGTTTGTATCTTCATTCATTCTTATAGATTTGATTCACAAGAAAAATAAAGACAAAAACACCAAAAGAATATTTTATTTAGAAGTCACATTGTCTTTCTGTGCTTGGAGTAAAGCATGAAAGCTACAAGAGAGGCCATGTTCACTTTCACAATTTAAATATGCCTTGTTTTATCTGGCAGCAATTTTCAGATATTAGTGGCAATGTGGTTTTTCAGCAATTTTGGCTCTTGACTATTATGTTTTCAATGCTTTCTGTTTGCATAAAACAAACACACAAACTTACAAAATCATGAAGAGTTCTGGCGATAATGCAGTTTATTGGTAAATGGGTCAAAAGTAATCACTGGTTTGCAGACCAGAAGCCATCTGCCAAAATTCTTAACTTAAAATTCAGGAGAGGACCTTGAAGAGATGTCCACAAAAGGAGCATTGCAGGGACAAGTCTTCCTTTGGCAAATACCAGAGAACCTTAGCAGAGCTTGATATTAGTGTGGAAAGTCTCTTGTTCCCTACAATGTAATTCCAAACATATGAAAAGTTTGCCCTTTTCACATTCTGTTTTGGACTCCAAACATAAGGATGGATTCAAGTTGCCATCTTGGAAAAAAGCCTACATTTTCATTCATCTTGCAGATGATATATTTTTAAAGCATATCTAACAAGGAAGTTTGGAATCAATGACACCTGGAGTGTTGTATTTCCTGTTTTAAATTTGTCTTTTTCCTATCTCTTTCATTCTTGTATCCTTTATCTTCTTGCCTCTCTTCCTCTGTTCTAACTTTATTGTCTCTGTCTCTCTCTACTTCTGCCTCTGAATGTATAGGCTACTGCACACCTGCCTCCTCCAGCCTGTATGCATGCACCTCTATTTTCCTTTATCACTGAAAAGCATCTTTTTCTCCCTTGGCTCCCATGACTAGCCTGCCCTCTGAAATGGAGCATTTGATAAAAAAGCCCAGGTATATTGCTGCCTATATCCAACAAATCATGGTTGGCACAAGTAGAGATGTTGAAATCCAAGAAATTGCTATATCCAGAAGCAGAGTTTTGAATGCCTTGGAAAGCTGATTAATTTATAGAGATTTATTTAGTGCCAAATACTTTCTGATTGCTGTTCTTGGTATTGTGGAGGATGCAAAGAAATATAACACTAGTTTCTGCCCTTTCAGGGCTTAATTTCTAGTTGAAGAAATAGAAAGCACAGACATAAAATGAAAAAAAAAAATAGAGGCAATATATACTAAAGACCTTGTGCTTATCTTCCCCTTCTTGGCGCAGACTCTACTTTGGAATGTTCTTTTCTAGAATTTTTGGGTCTCAGAGTTAGATTTCAAAGGCTGGATAGGAGTTAGGTAGTTGTGTGGATACAGCCTTTTAAAAAATTATAGTTTCTATAAAATTGATTACAGTATACCTCTTTACAGAAAAGATTGGTTTTAGTTATTACTTCCAGATATGAAATTCCATGAATCTTGGTTTGCATTTATATAGAATTTGACAATTTATAAAGTGTTTTTCTCACAACTGTAATATGTGAACGTCATTGTCCCTGTTTTATACAGGAAGAAACTGAGTCTCAGAGAGGTTAAGTGATTTTCCCATAGTCACATAGCTAGGAATTGTTCAATCTAGTATTCAAACTTGAGTATACCTACTTTGAGTGAAATACTCTTTCTACTACATCACACAGTTTCTTAGGAATATTGACCATGATGAGACTAAAGAGTTAGAGATAAGTCCTAGATCCCATATACCCTTTAAAAAAATCCATCTGATGGGGCGGCTAGGTGGCGCAGTGAGTAAGAGCACCAGCCTCAGAGTTGGGATGACCCAAGATCTGTTCCAGCCTCAGAAAATGAGCACCCACACACAAATAATGACTGGCTGTGCAACCTTGAGCAAGTTACTTAACCCCAATTGCTTTAAAAAATCCATCTGAGATATTCTCAGGAAGCCTAGTTTGCCAACAAGTTAGAGACATGATGCTCTTCAGTTTTGGTTATGCCCCCATAGGCTCAAAGCATCTCCCTCTTCCCTACCTCCCCTACCTAGTGACCATTTGAAAAGAGCTACATTTGCCATACCCATTGATCCAGAGAGCTCATTTATTGTTGTTCAGTCATATCCAATTCTTGCTGACCCCATTTGGAGTTTTCTTGGAAAAGATACTAGGGTCATTCACCATTTCCTTCTCCAGCTCATTTTGCAGATGAGGGAACTGAAGCAAACAGGGTTAGGTGACTTGCCCGGGGTCACGCAGCTAGTAAAAGTCCAAGGTCAAGTTTGAACCCAGGTCATTCTGACACCAGGCCTGGCAATCTATCCACTGTGCCACCTAGGTACCCAGAGATCTCATTGTTAGGCATAAATCCTAAGGAGGTCAAAGACAGAAAAAAAATTCCCATGTATTTGTGATACCCCAAACCTGGAAAATGGATGGCCATCAACTGGGTTATGGCTAAACAAATGGCAGTATAGAGATGTTACCTTATAGAATAATTTAGTAATATAGATATTATACCATACAAATGGCAAAAGATGGAAAATTCAGAGAAGCCTGGGGAGACATATGAAATGATACAGAGAGAAATAAACAGAACCAAGAAAATAATATACACATTGACTATGGCAATGCAAATAGAAGGGAAAAAAACCACAATTAAATTGAATATTATGTAATTCTAATGACCAAGGTTGGTCCCAAAAAAAAGTTAGGAAGAGTTAAGAAAAATCTAGATTTCATTGTGACAGCTACCTGCCTGTCCTCCTTGAGGAGAACATAGTGAAATGCACTTATCATCACTTATATCCCTACCCTAGTTTCTCTTCATTCAATTCATATTTAGTATGACCTTGAACAAATCACTGAACCTCCTTAGGCCTCAGTTTCCTCAATAGTAAAATAGAGTATTGGACTAGACACCTTCTGAGGTCCCTTCCTAGATCTATGATCCTAAGAACTTTATATTCCATGTCCAGGAAATACCCAATTATACTCCATTCTGCCAAATGACCCTGTTTGAAATCTAGGGTGAACTAAACCTAAACTGAGCTGCTGCCTGAAAGTATGCCCAGGTTGTAACAGCAGGAATTAGCCAAGATAAAGTTAAACATGTGTCTCAGGAGGCACCAGGTATAGAGTTTGGTCAAAAGAGATAATATGATTAAATGAGATACTTTTTAAAAAGTACTTAGTATAGTACCTGGGAAATAGTCAGTGCTACTGTTGCTGTTGCTGTTATTACAGGTCAAGCAGAGATTGGGATGATTTGTAGACATTAATTATGATAAGAAAATACATGGGAATGTGGGCATGTGACTGGCATCAAGTGTAGTATGGAAGGCAAGTTTTAAGGCAGGTAATGACAGTAGTTCATACATAAAGAGAAAGAATTTTAATTTACTGGAGTAGAAGAAGCTTCAGAAAAAGTGAGTGAGGTACCCTGGATAGCTCCTGGGAAGAGGCATGACTGTGATCAAGTGTAAAAAATCTATTAAAACATTGAACTCTCAAAGTCCTAAACCTACCCAGCTGACACTACACCCTTAGTAAGATTCAGTGTTTGTTAAGCTGCCCTCACTCATGAAAGCCAGGCTCACTTGTGATTGAGGCTGAAGAATCATCCTGCTCATGTACACTGGACGATCCATAAAATCCTGTGTCTGGCACTCTAGACAGAAGATCTCACCTTCCTCATCAAATGATTTGTCATCCTCATGGAATCCTATTTCTCCTGAGATAGGCAGGGACTCAGTGCCTGCACCACTGCCATTCTCTGTTCTGGGAATGATTACATGATGAATAGTCTAAAATCACAAACTTTTCTTTCTACTTGGGATGGGGTAGAGAAAGGGGCAAATACCTCATCGTGAAAGGTGCTTATATATGTGTGTGTACACAATACACATATGTATGTGTGTATTTATGTACATACACAAATCTATTGTAGTATAGCTATGTGTATATATGTACATATATGTATATATACATATGTGTATATAACTATTATGTGTGTATTTATAATTTTTTGTCCCTGTGTATCCTAGCGAATTGAAGTGAAGTATTAGTGTAGCTACTGCCTCCACCAATGCAGATCACCACATTTTTACCTCCTGTGCAATTCTTGCTTATTTGTTTCTCCATAAGTCCTCCCTGAAAGATATGCCCAATAAACTAAATTTTGCTGGAAATGTTAAAAACCTTTCCTTCCAGAAAAAAATTGACACCTTTCCTTTTATCCATTGTTGTTTTTGAGTCAATAGCTTGTTTAAAGTAATTGGGTTGAAACCACTACAGTCATACACGAATTTTTCTCCTTATCTTTCTCCAACCTTCTTAGCTGGTATATATTTAGAACTTTTTTATCTCACCAGTTCATGATACGATTGTAAATAAGGAGATGGTTATGAAATGACATCTATAACCAATCCTTTCTTGTCTGTTGACAAATCAGCATTCTTTTAGAAAAGTTGTCATCTTATAATTGTTAAAATCCTGGGGAAGATTCCACAGAATTACAGAATTTCAGACATATAAAAATAATAGAATGGCCATCCAGTCCAACCTATATCTGAAAAAAAATCTAGCATACTCAAGGAATTATCATCTTGCATTTATTGAAGACCACAATTGAGGGGAAACCCATGCCTCCCAAGGCAGTTTACTCTGGTTTTGAATAGCTCAAATTATTAGGAAGTTTTTCCTATATCATGCTTAAGTATTCCTCTTGGGAAATTTCACCTATTATTCCTAATTCTACAATCTATAGTCAAACCAATGAAGTCTAGTCTTTCTTCCATGTGACAGTTCTCCAAATATCCAATGACAGCTATTGCTGTCTTCTCCAAGTTCTCCAGTTTCACCAACTAATCCTCATCTGGCATAAAGTCAAGATCCTTCACAATCTTAGTTTCCCTCTTTTGGATTGATCTATATTGTTAATTTCTTTCTTAAAATGTAGTACCCAGAATTAAACACAAAACTCTAGATGTGATTTGACCAAGAAAGAATACAATGGGACTATCACCTCCTTATTCCTAGATGATATGTTCCTTCCTAAAAGATTGTAAGACGACATTAGTTTTCTTGGCTGCCATATATTTTGTTTATCCACCAAAATCCTCAAATCATTTTCAGATAACTACTATATAGTCATATTTTTCCCATAATGAACTTATGAAGCTGATTTTTTTAACCCCAATATAAGACTTTACATTTATCCCTATTGAAATTGATCTTAGTGGGCCCATTGTTCTAATCAGTTAAACCATTTTTTAATCCTGACCCTATCATCCCATGTGTCATTACCTCTAAGATTTGAGTCATTTAAGCATACCATTTGTGCTTATTGCCATTTATCCAAGCCATTAAAAGAAAAATATATGTGTGTATGTTTATGTGTGTGTATGCACGTGCACGCGTGTGTGTGTGTGTGTGTATGTGTGTGTGTGTGTGTGTGTGTGTGCGTGCGTGTGTGCGCACGAGCGGGCTCGCAGGATCAAGCACAGATCCCTGGTACCCTCCATGTAATCCTCCTTACCTTAAAAATGAGTCACAGACAATGAGAAGATATGAAAGACTTGTGATCTCTGTTGGAAGAGACTATCTTCACCAAGGAAATCAAAGATCCTCAAAGTAGCCAGGACTTTGGCTATTTGGTGCTTCTCAGATTGAGTGCCTTCCTGCTTTTCTTCTTAAAGTATTCATATGGGAACAAAGTAGATACTCATAGAGTGGGGAATAGCTAAAAAATAATGTGATACATGAATATAATGTACCATTACTTTGCTGTGAGAAATGATGACTATGATGGATTCAGAGAAGGGTGCAAAGATCTACATGAACTGATGCAAGTATGACTGAAGAAAATAGAGCAAGAAAACAATATAAACAGTAATTACAGCGATGTAAATGGAAAAAGCAACCACACACAAAAATCAAACGTCAATGTTGCAAGATTACAAAGAACAGGCATGGCTCAGAAGAAGAAATGTAAAACAATACCCTGTTTGCAGAGGTGGCAGATCCATTAAGTATGGTATATGGAAGAAATTTCCAGATATTTTCAATGTATTGATTAGATGAGCTGACTTTCTTCCTCTCCCTCTTTTTCTTCTTTTTTTGTCTTTAAAAACATTATTTTTTTTTTTTGCTTTTTTGGAGGGCAATTGGGGTTAAGTAACTTGCCCAAGGTCATATGGCTAGGTTTTTGTTTGTGTGTGTTAAGTGTCTGAGGCCAGATCCGAACTCAGGTCCTTCTGACTCCAGGGCCGGTGCTCTACTCATTGCACCACCTAGCCACCCCTAAAAACATTATTTACTATATGGGATGACTCTTTGGGAGGGAGAAGAATGCTGAGAGAATTTACAGTGATACTAAAAATGACATCAGTAAAAACTTTCTTTAAAAAGTATTCATAATATATGAGTATGAAGATTAAAAGTACAAGCCTTTGGTTTATTTCATTCCTTTATCCAGAAATATTTTCTGACGTAGTTTTGGCTCCATTTCTTGCCTAATAATTATCCTAGAGAGGGAAGATTAGTGAAATGGATGGAGCCTCCCGTATGAACATTTAACCACGTGTTTTCTATCTCATACTGCACTTGTTTCTAACCCCATCTCCATCCTCCTCGGAGAAGAGGAGGTTGCCTTCCACTCAATGATGAACATTCTCATACCTGATCATCCCTACCCATCCCAGCAGTTCTGAACCCCCGTAGGTCATCATTCATATTCCATTTCCCATTCCCATCACCCATTTCTTTATCCCCATCTCCTTCAACCCTTCCACCTCAATTCCAACCAAAAGCCACCCACCCCTTCCACTGTGCTCTCTGGATTGCTTGTTCCTTCAGCAGAAACTTCTCTTTATTCTAAATATTTTTTCTCCTATTTATTTCATATTCTAGCTATTACTGAAACCTGATTCCCTACTCTGGTGACACAGCCTCCCTGGCTATCCTTTCCAGTACTGGCTGTACCTTTACTCACTCTCTTTGGTTCACTGGTCAGGGTGGGTGAATTGAAATATTCATTGCTTCCCTTTGACACTTCTAGGTTATTTCCCTCCCTCCATCACCAACATCTCCTCCTTTGAGGTTCATACAATTCATATCTACCACCCAACCAAAGTCCTGGTCTCTGTTGTCTGTAGACCTCAAGGTCACTCTACTTTTTTCCTCTGAGTTTGGTACCTGGCTCACAATTTTTCTCTCTCCACAACCCTTTCCCTTATTCTAGGAGACTTCAACATGCAAATTGACTCATCCTAATCACTCACTTTCTCAACCGACTTACTTCCCGTGATCTATTCTTCCACTCCACTTCATTCATACAAAAAGATGGTCATGCCCTTGATCTTGCCATCACCCACTTTTATATACAAAAATTACAAAATCTTCTTATATAACCATAATTCATAGGCTTGGACCTCTCCCTTTGCCTTCCCTTACCAAACCCTACTCTTAATCCACACTGTGATCTTTAATCCCTCAACCCTTCAGTTCTCTCCTGGATCATTACCCCTGCACTAACCACTCTCTCCTTTCCCCATTTTGACCTCATGGTGAACCAGTTTAACTTTACACAGTCCTCTTTTCTTAAGTCCTTTGTCCCTTTACCATATTGCCAATTGCACCCAGTCAAGCCTCAGCCTTGGATGTTTCCCATCAATTGCTCCCTTGGCTCCTACACATGTGCTAATGAATGAAAGTGGAGAAAATTACACAACTGTTCTAATTGGGCCCACTACAAATTTATATTATGCAATTTCAACTGGGCCCTCACTACTTCTGGGTATTTTATTGTGCCTCCTTTATCAACTCACTGTCCCACTCTACAGAGCAGCTATTCTAAACCTTTTCAATCATTCCTAACTCTCCTATGGCTCTACTTCTCCCTATTCTTTGAGTTGATAACCTTGCTTCATATTTTACAGAAAAAGTTGAGGCCATTTGCCAAGAGCCCCCTCTTCTTCCCACTTCCTCATTTCACATCACTCGGATGCTTTCTGCCATTATCTCCTCCTTCACCCCTGTCTCGAATGAAAGGTGGGATTATGGGGCAGCTAGGTGGCACAGTGAATAAAGCACTGACCCTGGAGTCAGAAGAACCTGAGTTCAAATATGGCCTCAGACACTTAACACCTATGTGACCTTGGGCAAGTCACTTAACTCCAATTTCCCAGCCCTGCCCCCTCCAAAAAGAAAAATAAAGAAAGGTGGGCTTTCTCCCTACTAAGGTTACTTGAGCAACCCCATTCCATCCCATCTCCTCCAACAGATTGGCCCCTCTGTTGTCCTCAATTTATCATTATTTTTAATCGTTCTCTCTACTGGCATCTTCTCCACTGTCTACAAACATGTCTCTCTTATCCTCAGAAGATCCTCACTTCATCCTTCCATCCTCACTAACTATCCTCCTATATCTCTGCTGCTCTTTTCAGCTAACCCTCTTGAAAAGACTATCTAGAATAAATGCCTCCAACTTTTTCTCCTCTCTCTCTTTTCTTAACCCCTTATAATCTGACTTCTGACCATATCATTCCATTGAAACTGCTCTCCAAAGTTACCAGTGATCTCTTGCTTGCCAGGTCCTATGGTCTTTTCTCAATTCTTATTCTCTTTGAGGACAGACTCTCTCCCCAGGCTTTGACACTGTCATCCTCTTCTCCTTGATAACCCTCTTCTCTCTAGGTTTTTGGAATGCCTCTTCTGATTCTCTTCCTACCTATCTAACCCTTCTACTTTCCTTTGCTGTATCCTCTTCCAGATCATGCCCTCTAAATAAGTGTCCCACAGAAATCTGTTCTAGACTCTCTTCTCTTTTCCCTCTACATTACTTTACTTGGTGATCTCATCAGTTTCTGTGGATTTAATTACCATCTCTATGCTAAAGATTCTCAAATCTCCTTAATCAACACTAACCGCTCTGCCAACATCCAATCTAGCATCTCCAACTGCCTTTCAGATATCTTGACCTGAATGTCCAGCAGACATTTTAAACTTGACTTGTCCAAAACTTAACTTTTTATATTTCTCCCTAATCCTTCCCCCTCTCTCCCATTACTGTTGAGGCAACACCTGTCCCTCGGTCCCGCAGGCTTGCAACTGATGTGTTATCCTTAATTTCTCACTATTTTTGCCCCACCCCACCCCCATATTCAATCTCTTTGTTAAGGGCTGTGGATTTTACCTTTGTAAAATCTCTCAAATAAATCCACTTCTCTCCTCTGACACTACCACAACCTTGATGCAGGCCTTCATTGCCCCATCATTGGACGATTGGTGTGATTGCCTTAAGTCTCTTCCCACTCCAATCCATCCTCCATTCAGCCATTTTCCTAAAATCCAAGTTTGACCATGTCATTCGTCTACTCAATAAAATCTAGTAGGTCCCTATCACTTCCTGGATCAAATGCGAAGTTCTCTGTTTAGCTTTCAATTCTTTCATAACATAGCCCCCTCCTACCTTTCCAGTCCTCTCACATCTTACTCCATGACATGTACTCTTCAATCCAGTGACATGGGCCTCCTTGCTGTTCCATGGACATAACACTCCATATCTTGGGCATTTTCTCTAGGCATCCCCCATGTCTGGGATGATCTTTCTTCTCATCTTCACCTATTGGATTCACTGGTTTCCCTCAAGTCCCAACTAAAATTCCATCTTCTACAGGAAGCCTTTCCTGACCTCTCTAAATTCTAGTCCCTTCCCTCTTTTAATTACTTCCTATTTGATCTTATATATAACTTATTTCTACATATTTGTTTTCTTGTTGTCTACTCCATTAGGATGTGAGCTCCTTGAGGGCAGAGACTATATTTTGCCTCTTTTGCAACCCTATTGTTTAGCACACTCTCTGGCATATAGTGAGTGCTTAAGAAATATTTATTAACTGAGAAACACACACACACACACACACACACACACACACACACACACACATTCTTAATGCTTTAATCCATATTTAACTGAGCCAGTAAAAATTTACAGGTCTTTAGAAGACTTTAGGGAATGATTCAAATCAGAAAAGAATTTTCCAATGAAATTGTAGGTCAGTGGAAAAATTGGAGGAGATGTGGACCTTTCAGCATCTCTCAGATTATGCTATATTAATGATCACCTATTTAATCCATGAATAGGACTTTGTTTTTGTTCAGTCATTTCAGTCTTATCTGACTCTTCATGATCCCATTTTGGACTTTTCTTGGCAAAGATCTTGAAGTGGTTTTGACATCTCCAGCTCATTTTTATAGATGAAGAGCTGAGGCACAGAGGTTAAGTGACTCATCCAACTTCAGATTTTAACTCATGGAGATGAGTCTTCTTGATTCCAAGACTGGTGCTCTATCCACCACACACCTAGCTACCTCATTGAATAGAGCACACAAGAATTTACTTATTAAGTGGGTATGCCAGTTACTGTCTACTTGAGTTGTAAGCACCAGTTATAAGGCTCAGGCATCCCTTCCAACTCTGAATTCTGTTATTCTGGACTCCAGAGATGGGGGCCTCATCTCCATTGGATGGCTGCTAGATGCATCATTAGAAGAAAATTAATTTCTTGGTTCTTCCACAATTTTTCTCATGTTCTTATCTTAACTGTTAAATGCTATTGTAAATAATTATGAGTCCTCACATTTTGATAGCATTTTAGAGTTCACAAAGAGCTTTCAAAACATGTTCTTATTTGAACCTTCTACCCTTGAGTAGGAAGGGAAGACACAATCTCCATTTGGCAAAAGAGAAAAAAGAAACAGAGACATTAAGTGATCTGTCTGAGGTAACACAGCTAGTCAGTGAGGGAGTTGTGGGGGTGAGGCAGTGTAGATTCAAAATCACAGAATCTCAGTGGCCATACAATACAACTCATACCTGAAAAAGTATTCTCTTTCCAACCTACCTGACAATTGAAATGCTTGAAGATCTATGAGTAAGAGCCCTTTTCTCCCCAGGTAGTTCATTCCAATTTGGGATCCTCTTAATAGTTATAGGAAGCTTTTCCTTGCAATAAGTCTGAATTGGTCTCTGTGATAGCTATGCTGTTGTTCCCAGTTCTGAAATCACTATATTTTACCGAGTTCCAGCCTTCTCTTCTGAAAGATATGGTAATAATACCCACACTACTCTACCATTTCAAGGGGTTGTTGCAGTTAAAAATTTGTATGAACCTTAATAATTACAGAAATGTTCATTGCTCCCATTATTGTTTTGTACCTACTTGGTACTGGGGTCATAGAAAGAGAGAGAGAGAGAGATAGAGAGAGAGAGAGAGAGAGAGAGAGAGAGACAGAGACAGAGAGAGACAGAGACAGAGAGAGATGGAGGGAGAGAAAGAAAGAAAGAAAGAAAGAAAGAAAGAAAGAAAGAAAGAAAGAAAGAAAGGAAGGAAGGAAGGAAGGAAGGAAGGAAGGAAGGAAGAAAGGAAGAAAGGAAGGAAGGAAGAAAGAAAGAAAGAGAAATGTGCCCAACACCCCACATATACTTGGGGGTTGCTTTGGTCTCTTGACTTCCAATATCCAGTGTTCAATTACACTGAGCGTCAACATCATCACCATCCCAAAGTCATCTTTATGCGATCAGAGTTTTTATTTTTACTGCTATGTGCCTTTTGTGCATTTCATCCAAAGTTCTTTATGCTTGGCCTAAAATTAAGTTTGAATGATCCCAGTGGAATAGAAATGCTCTTTCTCTGGTTCCTGTTTATTGTTAGCCTGAACCCCTGGGGGATCATGGCAGAAACTATTGCAATACCCAAGAGATGCCACATAGTACCGAGAAATATTTTTCTGGTTACTCTTGAATAGAAAAAGCAATGGATTCCTCCATGGTTTTCCTGCCAACTAAGGAGCCGCCTTTAGTCCTAAAGAGGGATTTCCTTTGGCATTTTTTTTGTCCAGATTAATAAAAACCCAAGGACCTGCGCTCAGAACACCAAAAAATACCTATGGAATTTCCTTTTTGGTTATCTTTTTTTTCCTTCACATTCAAAAGAATGTATTTTAATTCCCTCTTGGTAAAACTTTGACTTTTTATTTTGGGAAATAATGCAGCTTTTTAAATATCTTATCCAATCAAGTAAGACTTGAGTTTGCTACCTAGAGTCAAAGATCTTGTGGGAACATGGGGCTTTCTCAGGGTCTTTTGTCATGGCAGGATGACTCCTGGTTGGAGTAGGTCACGTTTATAGAACATTGTAAGATTTATAAAATGCTTTCCTCCTAAGACCCTGTGAGATCAACAGTGCAAGTATCATTGGCCCCATTTTATAGATTAGGAAATGCACATTCTAAAAGATGAAATAACTTGACCATAATAAGATCATAGGGTTTTCAGGGCAGTAAAGGGAGGTATATGGCATCCAATCTTACTGCCTCATTTTACAGATGAGGTTACATAGCAAGAAGATAACAGACCTAGGATTTGGACCCAACTCTTGACTCCAAGTTCAATGATCTTTATATTACACTATCTATCATATTGCTGTTTTTCTTTATAACTTTCCATGAATTTGTCCCAGAATCAGAAGTTTCAAGACCCTCCAGAAATTTATTCAATACCAAGCAAATATCTTTGAATGTTTATTATATTCATAACACCTCAGAGAAATTCATAAACCTCAGAGAAATGGGGGAGGGAGGACACATAGGAAAGAAATATAACCCATGGTGCCTGTCTTCAGGAAGCTTGGAGTCTAATTGGGGAAACAAGATATTGAAACAAATATTGAAATGGATCCATGTTCTCACTGGTATGAGTACCAATACTTCCAAACACGCAGGTTGCCACCCATCCTTGCCTGCCATGTAATAAGTACTTAATCATTATTTAACTGTAACCTTTTGTCCACCCATGTCCACTCAAATCTCCCATGGAAGATCTTTCCAACATGTTAGATACCTTCTATTGAGTTTCCTAATGTTTCAAAGTATCTGAGCAGCACTGAAGCTTTCTCTCTGTTATGACAAGATCATCCACTTCCTTAAGCATACATTTCTTGTTTGGATGAGTGGTTCATCAAGTTAGTCCATACATCTATACTTCTTAGCCAGATACTACAGATAGACAACTCTCTGGGCCCAGAATCAAGTGAGAGTAAGTGAATAAACTGGATTGCACCTAAGAAATTATCCGATGTTTTCAACAATCTCATGATACTTCCATACACCCATTAAAACACACATACATTTGACATCAATGGTCATAAAAATCATAAAGGCATAGATCTAGAACTGAAAGGAATGTAAGAAGTTGTAAAGTCCAGCTCTCTCATTGAGGAAAGTGAGGCCCAGAGAGACTTTAGCCATTGGATCAGGGTCACATAGCTAATAATGGTCTGAGGTGGGATCCGAACCCGAATCCAGCTCCCCATGCACTACACCACCCTACCTATTCTACTAGTGCTGCTTTGTGATTGTGAGAAATGGAAGACCATCATGTCCAAGAAATTGCAGGGCAATCATACACACAGCAATTCTAAAGAAGATGTGGCATAGTACCAATAATAATGCTTTCTAGAATTATTTAGTGTAGAGATATCTAGCAAAGGGAGTCTTAACTTGGGGTACAAAGGCTGGATCTATGGATAGATTTGAGGGGTTATGAACCTGGATGGGAAAAATTGCACTATTTTCACTAACCTCTAATTGAAATTTAGTTTTCCCTTCAATTATTTAAAACATTATTCTGAAAAAGAGTCCATACATTTCACTGGAGTGCCAAAGATGTTTAAGACACAAATAAGAGTAAGAGCCCCCGATCTAGCGGAAATAAGGCAAATGCACGCAAAGCAATTAACATTTCAAGGCAGTGGCAAAATGAGGGGCATAACCAAAAAGATCTCAGAAAGGGGGACAATCAGGATGGTCTGGAGGCACTAGAGAAAGCTTTATGGACAACACAGTATAGTGGAAGAGTGCTGCCTCTGGTGTATGAGAAAATTAGCTTCAATCCCACCCGGATACTACCTATGGGACTTTGGATAAGTCACTTAATCTCCCCTAGCCTCAGTTTCCTTATATGTGAAACAAGTATGGTGGATTTCATGTCCTCTGAGGTTCTTTCCAGTTCTAGTTCTATGAGGCTACCATATTGGGACTTGAGTCAGGTCCTAAAGATGGGTGGAAAGGAAGTCTTTCTTCTGTGATGGGGAATATACATCCTTGTGAACAGAAAAGAGAGCTTCCTCCATTCCCAAATTCAGCTTTTATCCTTTATCCGGTCTTGGGCATAGTAGAAGGGAGAACATAATTGTCTTCTGCAGCTGCCATCTGGCTCCCCACAGCAGCGAGATTTAGTTCTCTGCTCACACATTTTATGTGTAGAGTAAAAGTCCCAGTGTGGTCAAAGAGCAGTGCCCTTACCCTGTCATCCTGACCAAGACCATGCTTTACACCCTGGACTTCTTGGAACATCCTGTCACCCTTCCTGCCACTGCTCGGGCTCAGCCCAAACTTGCTCTACTCCCTAGTTATACCTTTTGATCTGAGAACAATAATCAAATCAATACTATCATCGCTTCTAGAAAAGTACTTGACAATTGACAACCCTATGACAACCCACTCACCATTTCTGTGACTTCCCAGACAAAAAACGCCCTTCTCTGGACACCGCTTCCTTTATATGACTGTTCTTCACCCCACTGGAATAACCTCCTTTTGTCTCTGAATCTCCAGCACCTAACACAGGGCCTGGCATATAAGAGGTACTTAATATGGGCTTTTTTATTCATTTCATCATTCATTCAAACTCACTTTCAGTTGAGATCCAGCTACAAGCAGTAACTAGGGCAGGACAACCAGGTTACTAAAGGTCCAAAAGTGTTGACATCACTTGCATTCCTTCCACTTATAAAAACAAATGAGCTTCACACCTAGCTAGCAAGAATAATTATAGGAGTTAAAAGAGGAAGCTAATAGATGGCTCACTCCCTTCTGCTGGTGGCCCTGCTCCAGGTGGGTCCTTTGCCCCAGCATCCAGTGACCTTTCTAGCATCAGCCATGTTCTGGGGTCTTTCCCCTAGCCCCCCTCAATGTAATTCTCACTTAAAATGAATAGGTGTATTTTGTGCTGTTTGCCACAGGTACATTTTGTGAAGCCCCCTCCCAGAAGCCTGAAAGTCTAGAACTGCTCCCGGCTCTGCCAGGCCAATCCCTAAAAGCAACAAAATAGTCAGAATCCTGAACAACTGAATGATTGGACTGCTAGGCCAGTGTGAGCTCATTGTTGTTGAATTTGATGGGATCCTGATAACTCATCCCACAACAGGTGAGAGCTGGTTAGAGAGAGGCTTGACCCTCTGCTCCCAGACAGATGACTCAGCCGCTGGAGCTTTCTTCATTTGTGGTTTCTCTAAATTATCTACTACAGCCAAGAATCCTTCTAAGAGGAAGGTTCAAAAATGTGTTCTTTTAAACTTTAGCTTAATTGAAAAAAAAAAGATTTTAAAGATAAAAATGCACGTTGCTATACCATAGTGGTCTAAATATAGGCCAATTGGGGTGGCTAGGTGGTGCAGTAAATAGAGTACCAGCCCTGGAACCGGGAGGACCTGAGTTCGAATCCAGCCTCAGACACTTAACACAAAACTAGCCATGTGGCCTTGGACAAGTAACTTAACCCCAATTGCCCTACTTTCCCCCCCAAAAAAAAATATAGACCAATCAAGAATTTAGACTTTACCCCTAAAATTAGGTCTCTTTGAAAGGGGAAAATATATATATATACACACACACATATGTATATACATATTTATGTGTGTATGTGTATATGTATATATAATATACACATATGTGTGTATACACATATATCATAATTATTTACTAAAACACTTATGCATGTAGAGTTATCCCTTTCACATCCCAACTTTCCCCATCATGATTGCAAAATATCATGGGTCAGCATAAAAAATTAAATGGGAATTTTTTTTGGCATTTTGTGGAAACCACAGATGATACATGAAGGCCGGCAGAAGACACAGAGCCTCTGACCAAATACTTAACCCAAATTTAACAATAAGATACTGTAAATACTCCATAAAAGAAAAAGAAAAAAATCCAGACTTCTTTTCTGGTATGAAGGGAGGCCTGAAAAATTTTACCTGGATTTTCCAGATCATGGAGTGCCACACCCCCAAATCCAAATCCCCTCCCCATGTGCAAAGAATAAAGAATAACTGCGATGAGTGTGTGTGTGAGTGTGTGTGTTTACATATGGAACTCCAGAGAGTGGAACTTTCCTCTATCAGTAAAGGAAAGCAGTTTCTCTATACAATTTATAGTTTTGGTAGTTATTAACTGAGGGTCTATGAACTTGTGAGTTTGCTTTTTAATTATAATTTGGTAATTATTTCAACATAATTGGTTTTCTTTGTAATGCTATGTATTAAATTTTATGCATTTAAAAACATCATCCTCACTGGAATTTGGAACAATCCAAGAAAGCACTATAGCCCAACTGCCCCAACCATTGCACAGCTCAAGCCCTAAACACTGCATGACTGAGCACTTGTAACTCATTTGATCAGATGCCAGTCCCCAGAAGAGTAGGGACCTTGAACTCAATACCCCTTCCACCTGTACTGTCTACAATGTAACAAGGATTATATAAAATAAAGAGCCATTGAAGAAAAGATTAAAATTCAGTTGACCAGGAGTATAATCCCTGTGTCTAATGAGGCTGAGGCTGGTGGAGCACTTGAGTTCAGGGATTCTAAGCTACAGTGGGCCAAAGCATATTGGTGTCAACACTGAATCTGGAACCAATGCTTTGAGCCTCTGGGAGTTATGGATCACCAAACTGTCTAAGGAGAAGCAAACTGGTCCAGACTGGAAATGTACAAGTCAAAGTTTACATGTTGATTCAGAGTGGATTGGGTCTATGAGTGACCATCAACACTTCTAGTCTGGGCAAAAGGAATAATCAGTCTTAACAACAACAAATAAATATATAAATTTCAAAAATCAATTAGAGACTTAAGGACTGATAGATCAGAGGACAAATCATAGAAACTACAGATTATTTCATTAGATATAATGATAATAATGAAACAGCATACCAAAATTTGGGGGATGCAGCTAAAGTAGTCCCTAGGAGAAAATTTATATCTTTAAAACCTTCATTTACAAAAAAAGGAATGAGCAGACCAACAAATTGGGCATGCAACTAAAAAAACTAGAATACCAAAAATTTTAAATCACTCAATAGACTAAAACCACTAAAATAGAAATACCAAAAAAATTAAATGAGATTAACAAAATTAAAAGCAAAAAGAAGACAAAAAAATAATAAATAAAACTAAGAGGTTGGGGGGAGGGGACTAGTAAGATAGATAAATTATTAACTAATTTGACTTAAAAGAGAAAAGCCAAATTATCAGTTTCAAAAATGAAAAAAATATAACAAAGAAGAAATAAAAGATATTATTATAGTCTATTTTCCTCAATTATATGCCAATAAAACTGGCAACTTAAATAAAAAATATTAATGTTTACAAAAATATGAACTACCTAGAGTAACAGAAAAGGAAATATATTATTTAAATAGCCCAGTTTTGGAAAAAGAAATTCAATAAGTCATAAAGTGAATTTCCAAAGCAGGGAGCAGGGGAGGCAGACCAGTAGGTTCAAACATTTAAAGAATAATCAAACATTTAAAGAATAATTCATTCAAATATTATCCAATCTATTTAGAAAAATAAGAAACGATCCTATCAAATTCCTTCTATAATGCAAATATTGTCTTGACATCTAAAGCAGGGAGAGCCAAAATGGAAAGAAAACTATAAACTAGGGGCGAGGTCAAGATGGAGGAGTAGAAACAGGACTTCCCCCTGGCTTTGGATCCCACCTCCTCAAATTCATATAAAAGATGACTCTGAACAAACTTTGGAGCTACAGAACCCACAAAATGACATAGAGAAGCTAACCTCCTGCTGAGGACATCCCAACAGGCCAGCAGAAAGTGGCCAGCACAGGGCTCTGGGAGCTGACCCCAGCCCTAAACAAGCTGGAGATTTTAGACTCAGGGTGGGCTTGACCAGCCACCAGCTGGAGGGACTTCAGATCACCAGCAGCTGTGGCTATTTCCAGAATTATCAGCACATAGACGCCAAGGACAAAGTGAGAGGTCAGTGCAGTGTGGACTTTGGGATCCAGTAGTTGGGAGTACTGTTGGCCTTTGCCCCAGGGGGGAGAAGCAGCTAAGTGCGGCTGTGCAGCCACTCCCATGTGACAGCTTCAGCTCCTGGCCTGCAGAGTATAGAGGGATCAAGTGACCAGTCTGAGGGGTAATCACTCTTGTTTTAAACTTCTTGGATCTGGATTGCTGTCTAGGGTGGAGGTCCTGGGGTGCATGAGCAGTCTGCCAGAGCATGTGGAGTCTTCAGAGAAGGTACCCAACTAATACCTTTCATCAGCTGAGAAAACCCCAGCATGTGGAATGAAGCTCCCCTGTTTGGTGGCAGAGTCCTACTGTGGCAAAAAGCCCAAAAGTTAAGTAATTGAGTGGCAACATGAGCAAGCAAAGGAAACAAAGCAAACAGAGCAATCCAACCTTACACTCCTATTCTGGGAACAAAAAGGATCAAAGCATGGAACAGGAGGAAGACAACGAAGTCAGAACTCTTGCACCAAAAACTTCCAAGAAAAATAAGAGCTGGTTACAGGCCACAGAGGACCTTAAGAAGGATTTTGAAAATCAAATAAGAGAAGTGGAGGAAATATTGGGAAGAGAGATGAGAACCAAGAAAATTATGAAATGAGAGTAAACAACTTGACTGAAGAAAATAACACCTTAAAATAGACTAACTCAAATGGCAAAGGAGGCTCAAAAAGCCAATGAGGAGAAGAATGTCTTAAAAAGCCAAATTTGCCAGATGGAAAAAGAATCTCAAAAGCTCACTGAAGAGAATCATTCCTTCAGAATTAGATTGGAGCAAATGGAAGCTAGTGACTTTATGAGAAATCAAGATACTATTAAACAGATCCAAACAAATGAAAAAATAGAAGTCAATGTGAAATATCTCATGGGAAAAACCATTGACCTGGAAAATAGATCCAGGAGAGATAATTCAAAAATTATTGGACTACCTGAAAGCCATGATCAAAGAAAGAACCTAGAAATCATCCTCCAAGAAATTCTCAAGGAAAATTGCCCTGATGTTTTAGAACCAGGGGGCAAAATAGAGGTTGAAAAAGTCCACCGATCACCTCCTAAAAAAGATCCCAAAAAGAAAACTCCTAGGAATATTATAGCCAGGTTCCAGAGTTCCTAGATCAAGGAGAAAATATTACAAGCAGCCAGGAAGAAACAATTTGAATGTTGTGGAAACACAATCAGGATAACATAGGATCTGGCAGCTTCTACACTGAGGGGTTGAAGGGCTTGTAATATGATATTCCAGAGGTTAAAGGAGCTGGGATTAAAAACCAATAATCACCTACCCAGAAAAACTGAGTATCTTGTTTCAGGGAAAAATATGGTCATTCAGTAGAATAGAGGTAAATAGGGAAAAGAAATCATAAGGAACTTATCAAAGTTGAACTATTCCTACATGGAAAAACGATAATTGTAACTTGTGAAACTTTTCTCAGCATGATATTAGTTGAAGCTAATAGAAATGTGTGTGTATATATATGTATATATATACATATATATATATACACACATATATATACATACATATATGTCTATATAGGAAGGTATGAATACATATGTGAACATGTGTATATATACATATATATATACACACACATATATATGTCTGTTTACATACACATATGTCTATATAGGAGGGTATATGGGCATATGAATACATATGTGAATGTGTGTATATATGCTTACAGGTATACATAGAGGGCACAGGACTAATTGAATAGGAAAGGATGATACTTAAAAGGTGAAATTAAGAGGTGAGAGAGGAATATAATGAGAGGAAATGGGGAGAGACAGAATGGGGTAAACTATCTCATACAGAAGAGGCAAGGGAAAATGATTACAATGGAGGGGAAGAAAAGGAAGGCAAAAGGGAATGGGTCAACCTTATTCTCATTGAATTTGGCTCAGGGAGGGAATGAGATATACACTAAATAGGGTATCTCACCCTACAGGAGAGTAGGGAGGAAGGGGATGAGAGGGGGGATGATGGAAGGGAGGGCAGGCTGGGGGGGGGGAGGGAAGTTGGAAGCACCCACTTTTGAAAAGGGACAGGACGAAAATAGAGAATAGAACAAGTGGGAGGTGGGATAGGAGGAAGGGAAATATAATCAGTCTTTTACAATATATCTACTATTGGTAATGTTTTACATTAGCTACATATGTACAACCTATACCGAATTGCTTATCTTCCCAGTAAGGGTGGGTGACAAGGGAGGAAGGGAATGAATGTGGAATTCATAGTTTTAAAACCAAATGTTTAAAATTATATATATATATATATATATATATATATATATATATATACATATATATATATATATATATACTATCATTAATACTATTTTACATGTAACTGGGAAATAAGATATACAGGCACTGGGTCATAGAGATCCACCATGCCCTACTGGAAAAGTTGAAGAGGGTAGGGGGGAAGATAAGGGAGAGAGCAAATTGGAGCAGGGGATATCCAGCAGGATCTCTATTTTGGGGTGGTGGCTAGGGGAAAAACTGGGAGAAAATTTGTAACTCAAAATCTTGCAGAAATGAATGATGTAAACTAGAAGTTAATAAAGCATTTGATTAAAAAAAAGAAAACTATAAACTAATAACCCAAGTAAACGCAGATGGAAAATTTTTAAATGAAATGTTAGAAAAAAAGTTTAAAGCACTGTATCACACAGATTATGTGTGCATATCTGCACTATTACCGGATTGTATTCATATCAAGAATGCATTTTGTTTAGTATTAGGAAAACTATAAGCAAAGTTGACCATATCTAACAAAACAACAAAAATCATATTGTTTTATCAATGGATACAGAAATGACTTTTGACAAAATACAACATTCATTTCTGTTAGAAGCATTAGGAAATATACAACTCAAAGGACTTTTACTTAGCATGGTAAATTGTTGTTGTCTAGTTATATCCAACTCTTTGTGACCCCTTGTGGGGTTTTCTTGGCAGAGGTACAGGAATGGTTTGCCATTTCCTTCTGCAAGCAGAGTTAACTGACTTGCTCAGGGTCACACAGCTAATAAGTGTCTGAAACTGGATTTGAAATCAGGTCCTCCTGACTCCTGATCTGGCACTTTATTCACTGCACCCCCTAGTTGCAAGGATCTCAAACCAAGAGTTAGCATTATATCTAATAAGAATAAACCAGAGTCCCTTTCAATAAGATCAAGGGTAAAACAAGAATATTCACAGTCACCATTCATATTTGATATGGTTCCAGAAATTCTACTGTAGCAATAAGACAAGAAGCTGAAGAATGCTGCCCACCTCATGACAGAGAAGTAATGGGCCAACATATAGAAGAAATATATTACTGACACGGTCAATCTGGGAACTTGTTTGGCTTGACTATGCTCCTTTGTTACCAAGATATTGTGGGGTTTTCCAGTTGCAGAGGGGGAGGGGGAGAGAGGTGGGAAGGAGAAAAAATGAATTCTTTATAACTGAGGGGAAAGCCCCCATTATTCTGAGAAATTGTCCCAGAGGCTTCAAAGACTACCAAAGAGGTGTGTCACACACACACACACACACACACATACAGAGGCACATGTGGGGCACACATGGCTTATCCCATTTTTAGAGAGCCACGGAAGATTAAGTAACTTGCTCAGGGTCATTTTCTGTAGGTATCGTAGGCAGAACTTGAACCCAGGCCTTCCAGACTCTAAGGCTCCCTTCTATTCACCATGCTACAGTGTTTCTTACTTGGGAAAAATAATCACACAAATGTACCAAATATAAATACAATATATACACATTATATTGTATATATATTTGTATATGATAGATTGTAATATATATGCTATATACGTATACTACATGTATTATATTATCTATATATAATTATGTATTGTGGGTATAATTCTATATAATGTATATAAACATTATATAATTATATCCTTTATTATAATGTATAATTATATATGTATAATGTATATGGACATGTGTATATGTGTGCATGTGTACATATGTATAATGCAATAATGTATGATTATAGCATACATTATAACAATTATGTAATTATAACAAATTATATATAATGTATATAATATATAACATATGTAATTATATATTTCATTACATATTATATGTCTATATGTATATGGAGCATATACTTGTATACAGCACTCTATATGTAATTATATATTATATAGTATGTAATGTATATGGAGTATATGTGTACATGTGTATGCATATATGTGTATTTATGTTTATATGTATACATGAGTGCATGCATGTATGCATACATATAACTAGGTGTCGCAGTGGATAGAGTGCTGACCTTGGAGTCAGGAAGACTCATCTTCCTGAGTTCAAATCTACCCTCAGACACTTACCAGCTGTGTCACCCTGGGGAAGTCACTTAACTTTGTCTGCCTCAGTTTCCACATCTATAAAAAGGAGCTGGAAAAGGAAAGGGTAAACTACTCAAGTCTCTTTGCCAAGAAAACCCCCAGCGAGGTCACAAAGAGTTGGACATAACTGAAAAATGATTGAACAACAACAAGGAATGCCACAGATACAAAATTTTGAATGAGTTTTCAATGAAAGTCATTGTATTATTTGTTTTACTTTGTTCCAAGATACCACTCACAAAGTAGGGGTATTCTGTAAATTATGTAATGTAAAAATAAAATGCATCCATAAAACTGAGTGACAGAAAAAGAAAAGAAGAGGAGAGGAGAAGGGAGGAGAGGAGAGGGGAGGAGAGGAGAGGGGAGGGGAGGAGAGGAGAGGGGAGGGGAGGAGAGGAGAGGGGAAGGGAGGGGAGGAGAGGAGAGGAGGAGAGGAGAGGGGAGGGGAGGGGAGGAGAGGGGAGGAGAGGGGAGGGGAGGAGAGGGGAGAGAGGAGAGGAAAAAGAAAATCACTCTAATTTTGAGTGAGGGAAGTTAGGAATAGGGAGCTATCTCCAACAAGGAGGCCAAATGGAAGGCTACTACAATGGTCCAGGTGATGAAGGCCTGATGTAGTATGGTGGCTATGTGAATGGAGAGAAGGGCATACACACACACCAAGATTTCAAGGCTGCATGATCATGGGGATGATGGTGTCCTCAACAGGAACAAGGAAGTCCAGCATAGGGAAGGGTTTGGGAGAAAAGATAATGAGTTCTGCTTTGGACATACTGAGTTTCAGACACCTACAGAACATCCAGTTGTAGATATCCAAAAAGCAATAGGTGACATGGGATTGTTGTTCAGGGGAGAGACTAGGAATGAATGTGTAGATCTCCATATCATCAGCACAGAGATGATAACTGACCTCAGGAAAGCTGCCAAGATCACCAAGTGAAACAAGTTTGCCGAAGAGAAGTGAGCTCAGCATAGAGCTTTCGGGTATGCCCACAGTTTGTTCCTGTGACCTGGATGAAAAACCAGGAGAGGAGATTGAGGAGTATTGGTCAGCAGATCAGCAGAAAAGCAGAAGAGATCAGTGTCATAAGAATGTAGAGAAGAGAGAGTAGTCAGAAGGAGGGGGTGATCAACAATAAGTAATAATTACTGCAAAGAAGTCATAAAGAAGACTGAGAAAAGGCCATTAGATTTGGCAACTGAGAGATCATTGTTAACTTTGAAGAGCAGCCAAGAAGAATCCAGTAGACAGAGATGGAAGATGAAAAACAGCAGGAATGATAGTGGGAGAAGACAAAGTGTATAGAGAGGGCCAAGAGATTGGTGTTGGCAAGGAGAAGGGCAACTTCTTCAGCTGATAGTGGAGGGAAGAAGATATTGGGAGGGGTGGTGTCTGAGAGATGTGAGATGAGGAGGAAAGAAGAGGGGGCTTTCAGCAAATGACTTCAAATTATTGTTGAAAGCTAAAGAAAAGTCCTTGGCAGAGAGGATGGAAGTAGGGATAAGGTGTTGTTGGAGGCTTAGGCAGCAATGAAAAGACTTAGATTAGCCACATGGAGAGTAGAAAGTGTGAATCAATTAGTGAGAAATAGAAGGATTGCCTTGCTGCAGGAAGGGCCAAGTCAAGATTTAGATAGCATAAATTTTCAGCAGACTCAATCAGTTTGATTTTGTTATTTTCTCCATCTGTTCTATAGCACATGAGTAGGAGTGAGGTGGCTAGATCGTGAGAGTAATCCAGAGCTGGGATTTAGCAGAGAGTGACTGGAAAATGGACAAGGGAATGAAGTATTTGAGAGTAGAAGATAGTGTTGAGTTGAATTGGTTCGCCAGGGGATTGAGATAGGGAAGAAAGGAGAATGTAGCCAGTGAAGGAGTGATGTCATGGTAAAGATTTGAGGGCTGGGGAAAATGTTGGTCATGATACAGATAAAGAATATGATTAGGGTTTGTAAAGAATCTCTAATAGATGATAAAAGAATAAAATCAGATAAAGGAATTTTTTAGTTCATGAACAAGGAAGTAGAACATTTGTGGATGATGATGAGATAAACTGTATGACTATCTGTGTAGCAGAGGTAGAGGTGTAGGTCATGAGGACTGAGAAGGAGGAACTGGAAAGATAGAATATTTGGGAGATCATCAATATGTATTTTAATGTTCAGTAATATGAGGACAGAAGTTGAAAGACTGAGTCAGGTACCGGGCTCTT
Organism: Gymnobelideus leadbeateri; assembly: GCA_011680675.1. Taxonomy (NCBI): domain Eukaryota; kingdom Metazoa; phylum Chordata; class Mammalia; order Diprotodontia; family Petauridae; genus Gymnobelideus; species Gymnobelideus leadbeateri. The sequence continues at coordinate 30,250 of WOXC01002789.1, forward strand.
TGAAGAAAAATGTCCTAAGGAAAGAGGAGAGGACAATAGATAATGGCTGCCACCAGGATCCATCTTGGATGACATGTTATGGATAATGTGAAACTCAAAAGAGCAGAAGCTGCTGAATGATAGTAGCAGAATAAGAGGCTGGAGGTGGCAACAGGGAACAAGGGGTATTCTAAATCCCTCACTTTGACCAATGAGTTGGACAGTATGATATGAATGAAAGTACAATCAGTGCTGGAAAGAGTTTTGGGGGAAGCAATGTTATCGGGAGGGAGCCAGTTCTCAGTAGTATCAGAAGGTGGAAGGAGTGAGAAAGGAAAAAGCTCAAGTGAAAGTAAGTTTGCTGGTAATGGAATGGGCATTCCAGAGAGCACAGTGGAAAGGGTGGGCAGATCTGGGGAAGTTGGGTGTAAAAGGGGTTTTGTTCTGGACCAGACAGACACTAGAGAAGACCCTGGAGGTCACTGATTCCAGGAGATGCATGGCTAGGTTTTGTCTGGTGCTGGTTGCATGGGCTTGGCACTGGTAAGGGTCCAGGGGCAGGGTTGAAGAAAAAAGGAGGCATGGTAGGGAAATGAACAGACCTAAATGTAGGTAGAGGGAGAGAGTAGAGGCTAGTGGGAGGAACACAGTGCAAATCCCACCACCATGACCCCTGTCACTTCCTGTAGGAGGCTACAGGAAAGACAGATAACAGTCATGGGGAGCTCTCCAGTTTCATACAAATTCCATTTGAGAGAAAAATGAAGCCTATATTCAGACCTATAATAATAATTATAAAAATAGCTAGCATTTACATAGTACTTTGCAATGTTGTCTCATTTTTTCCTTACAAAAACCCTGGAAGGTAAATGTTTTGCTTTGTTTAATTTTGTTTTAACAGATGAAAAAACTGAGACAAACAGAAGCTTAAATGACTTGCCCAGGGTCACACAGCTAGTAAGTATCTGAGGTCAAATTTGAACTCAGGTCTTCCTAACTCCAAGTCCAGTGCTCTATCCGCTGTCCCATGAGGCTGCCTCTCTTCCTACAGTGTGTCAAAGAACATTGGATTACTGGCCAGAAGGCCTGATTCTGTTATTTGCTACTAATATGAGCTTGAACAAGACCCTTCATCTCCCTCTGCCTTGGTGTCCTCATTTGTAAAACAAAGAGGTAGATTATCCATTTTCTTCTAGTTCTAAATCCTATGAATGTTGAGCACAAGAGAGAAACATTTTTGTCACTGAGAATTAGCCTTACCATCACTCCATATATGCAATCTGTTGCCAAGGCCTGTACCCTCTAGGCCTTGCTGTGAAGCAATCATCAGAAAGATATGACTTTAAATGTGACCCTTCCTAGGAGTTCTTCAGTCATTTTTCAATTGTATGTGACTCTTCATGACCCCATTTATGGTTTTTTTTTTTTGCAAAGATAATGGAGTAGTTTGGCATTTCCTTCTTCAACTCATTGTATAGGTGAGGAAACTGAGGCAAACAGGGTTAAGTGACTTGCCCAGGGTCACATGGCTAGTGTCTGAGACCAGTTTTAAACTCAGGAAGCTGAGCCTTCCTGATCTGAGGCCCAGCACTCTATCCACTAAGTCACCTGGCTGCCCCTGGCCCTTTCTAGTAGTATTTTTTTTTTAATTAATGAAGGCTTGGGGAAACCTAAAAACCTTTAAGACACAAAGTTACAGGGCTGCTAGATGGCACAGTGGATAACTCAGCCCCAGTCAGAAGGCCTGAATTCAAATCTGCCCTCAAATGTTTACTAGCGGTGTGTAAGGTTAATGGAATGTAAGATCTTCCCTGCCTATTAATAGGCCTCACATGGAGCCCTGACAAGGAGCCAGTTAGGCTCTGGGCCACAGGGATACCAATACCTTTCCAATTAAGTGCCGATGTCCAAGCTTCTTGGCACTAAGCCAATCAAATGCCTTTGAGTCTTTGATTGGAAATCGTATATATTGTATTACTTGGAGGGACAGGTGTGGGCAAGAGAGACAGGGCTGAGAAAAGCAAGCAGAGCAAGAAACTTGCTTGGGGGGAGGCTAGATGCAGAGAATGCCTGAGACAGCACTCACTGGATTGATGATGAGTACCTTGCTAAACTTCAACTTCTGGTACCCCAATAGTGACCGATAGCAGCACGTATATTCACAGCAGCTGCTATCGGTATAGCATTGGCAGTATACTGTGTGATCTTGGGCAAGTCACTTAACACCCTATTACCTAAAAAAAAAAGAAAAAAGACACATAGTGGAGCAGCTAGGTGACAAAGTTAATAGAACACCAGCCCTGGAGTCAGGAGGACCTGAGTTCAAATTCAGACTCTTAACACACACAAAAAAACTAGTCATGTAACCTTGGGCAAGTCACTTAACCCCAATTGCCCTCCAAAAAGCAAAACAAAAAACAAACAAAAAAAAAACCCCAAACCAAAAAATAACAACAAAAAGACATACAGCTGTAGCTATCTGATGGTAGAATTTCAAATACCATGATAAGAAGATGAAGATATATTGAAAGGATTTTTTCCAGCTCCTCAAAAATAATACAACATAGGCACTTATTCCACTTAGTACTGAGTTTAAGCCCTACCCATCATCTGGACCTCATGTTCTCTAAAATGGATCAAAGTAAGAAAGTGATTAGCAGAGGCCAGAAAGATGGCGCTGAGCCACAACTGAGACATGTAGGTAGAATTCCAGACCTAGAAGTGACCACAGGGATTAGGTAATCTGACCCCCGTATTTGGCTGAAACTCACAAAGGCAGTTGGCCAGAGTCAGATGGGCCATAAGAAACATAGCTAGGATCTGAAGTCAGGTCCTTCGACTCCAGATCCAACGGTCTTTTCACTACACCACATTGCCTCTTGCGGGAATAAGCACAGAACTTCATTTCCTGAATATGTCAACTCCAGTTTGTCACCAATCAGTGGTACTTTTTTCATTTGTTTTCCAGTCCTGCCTGACTCTTCATGACCCCATTTGGGGTTTTCTTGGCAAAGTTACTGGAGTATTTTGTCATTTTCTTCTCCAACTCGTTTTACAGATGGAGAAACTGAGGCAAACAGGATTAACTGACTTGCCCAGGGTCACACAGCTAGTAAGTGTCTGAGGCCAGATTCGAACTCAGGTAGATGAGACCCAGCACTCTACCCACTGTGCCACCTAGCTTTCTAGTTAGTGGTGCTAAGAATATTATTTCTATGAGTTCAGTCCTCATGCTGGCCAATTAGTTTTACTCTCTTAACTGGCTACAGACTACATCCATAAGCCTAACCTGTACTTTCTTGCATAGTATTTATAATCAGTAAAGAGTCCAAAAATCAGCTACTCAAACACAGGTAGGTGTGACTAGACAACATAGTAACTAGACAAACATAGACAATAGTTCCCATGAGAAAAATCTGAGGGTTTTAAGTGGCACAAGCTCAATGCCAACAATGTCATAAAAGTTTCAATATGTGAGTGGGACATCAATGAATTCATAAATCCATCTAAATATTTAAATAACCAGAATAAATGAGATGATCGGTGTACATCTACCCTCATATCTGGAAAAGGACTCTAAATACCTTAGTTGTGGTGTGCTAGCAGGGGTATGCTGATAAATGTCTAACAACAAGCAAGGGGGAAAGGGGAAGGGAAATGTATGCCCAGAACCTTTTAAAATTTAATCATCACTATTAACACTTTCCCCATCACTTTCTTAAGTCTAAACGACCAACATAATAAATTAAGCACTGATTTGTAGTATTTGCCATTTCTGTGGTATAAATACATGTGGGAAAGTTAACAACCAGTTCTCGTAAACCAGTTTCCAGCTGGTTCCAGCATATTCTTGTGTGTTAGAAGCATTCTATTTGTGTGCCAATAGCATCATTTTCATCATCATAAATGAAAAATAGCACATTTTCTTGCCCATGAAGGCGATATTCCATAGGATCTATCTGTGTATGTGTAGAGAGGTTGGGAGGGATAGAACCCGTGAAATACCATCTTGGAGGGGCAGTTAGGTGGCACAGTGGATAGAGTGCCAGCCTCAGAGTCAGGAGGACCTGAGTTCAAATCAGGCTTTAGACAATTACTAGCTGTGTGACTCTGGGTAAGTCCCTTAATCCCAAATACTTCAGAATAAAGGAAATTATCACCTTAAAACAAAGGAAATCATCTCCCTTGTGAGTACCAAGTAAGTAACATTACCAGGTGACTCCTAAGTGTTTCCAGTTCTTTCTCTATTTTATGTTCTATTCATAGAAAACTTTGGCTGATTTCCATAGGCATGTCACATTGTTTATGTGGAAAGAGGATATGCTCTGCTTTTGCAGAAAAACAAACAGGTTTTTAATTCATAAAAATAAACTCCTACAGCATAACAAGCACATCCCACCTTATCAAGCATCAGGTGTTTAATTCCAAAAGAAGACACAAATGAACACCCCAAAAGCAAATATCCCACCAGTGAACCAATATTCAGACCTTTTTCACTAGCTTTTATTAAGCTCCTACTATGTGTCAGACTCTGTGCTGAATGCTGGGAATATTTCATATCCTACTTCAGCGGCAATGACAATCTCAAAATATAAGAATTAAACGTTTATATTTCATTTTAAGGACAGCTAAGTGGCACAGTGCATAGGACCCCGGGCCTGGAGTTGGCAAGGTTCATTTTCCTGAATTCTAATCTGGCCTAAGATACTTATTAGTTGTGTGGCTCTGGGCAAGTCACTTAACCCTGTTTATATTGTGTGATTGTATGTAGCAACATAATGTGTATATTGATTCAGTTTAGAATAACATTAATAAGCCCATAGCATATTAACACAAACAACATTTTTAAATTAAAAAAAAACTGTTTTTCAAAAACAATTAGTGAAGAGCAGCATGACATTATATTATTTTTGCAAATCTCTTTAATGTCTGGCTTGATAGAAGACAACTGGTTCTCATAACTGCTTCTGCATTCAATCTGTTGTAATATGTTGTTTTTAGTTGATGTATATAAAGGAAATCCAGCATATAATAGGCAAATAATGTCTTAGTATTATTATGAAAATTGATTGGACTTCACATACCCCTGAAAGGGTCTCAGCAATTACCAGAAGTCTACAGGAAAGAACAGAAAAAAGAAGGAAGGAAGGAGGGAGAGAGGGAAGAGAGAGGGAGCAAGGAGGGGGAAGGAAGAAGAGAGGGAGGGAAGGAGGAAGGAAAGAAGGAAGGAAGGAAGACAGGAAGGAAGGAAGGAAGGAAGGAAGGAAGGAAGGAAGGAAGGAAGGAAGGAGGGGGAGGAGGGAGGAAGGAAAGAAAGAAGGAATGAAATAGGAAGTAAGGAACAGAGAGAGGGAAGGAAGGAAGAAGGGATGAAAGAAGCAATTTAAAGGGAGATCACATCTGGAAATCCTTAGCTCCATTTAAGGTTCAGCTCAAGTACAACCTTTACCCAACGTCTTTTCTGACCCCCCCATTTATCATTTTCCCTCCAAATACTTTGTATGTGTTCTGTATTCACTTATTTGTGTACATACACTTCCCCCTTATAGCAAAATAGAAGATTCTTGGGAACAAGACTCTTGGTTATCTCATTAGCTCCCCTGGATTAAGTTATCATCTTTATTTCCATGATTCACAGTTCTATTTATTCATCCATAGCCTTTCTCTTGCTTTACCTTCAGTCTTGTATTCCCAGTTGCCTATTGGATATCTCAAACTGGATGTCCTGTAAACATCTTAAACTCACCATCTTCAAAATTGAAGTCATTATCTTTCCTCCCCAATTCTCCCCTTTTCCTAACTTCTTTCTTACTGTGGACAGTACCACCATCCTCACAGTCACCCAGGCTTGCAACCTGGGCATCATACTCTACTCCTCACTCTTTCTTGACTCCCCTATCTAATCTGTTGCCAAGCCTGCTGTTTGTAACATCTCTTGACCATACTCCATTCTCTTCTCTGACACTGCTACCACCCTAGTGCAGGCCCTCAGCACCTTATGTCTGTGCCATTGCAGTAGGCTGTTGGTTAGTTTCCCTATCTCAAGTCTCTCACCCCTCCAGTCCATCTTCTTCTTAGCTATCAAAGTGATTTTGCTAAAATACAAGTCTGAATACGTCACTTTCCTAGTCAAGAAATCCCAGAGGCTCCTTTGACATCCAAGATCAAATATAAAATCCTCTCTTTAGCTTTCAAAGTCATACATAACTCCTACCTTTTTGGTCTTCTTATATTCTAGTCACCTCCAAATACTTTATGAAGCAGTGACACTTACCTCCTTGCTGTTTCTCATCCAACATACTCCATCTCCTGACTCCAGACTCTGGCTGGAATGCTCTCCTTCCTCACATTTTGCTACCTAGTTTCTTTGGCTTCCTTCAAGTCTCACCAAAACTCCCACCTTCTGCAAGAAGTCTTTCTCCATCCATCTTAATTCAAGTGTCTTCCCTCTGAGATTATCTCCATTTGATCCTGTCTATACCTTGTTTGTACATAATTGTTGACACATTCTCTCTCCCATTAGATTATGAATGCTTTGAACATCTAGACTGTTTTTATTACCTTTCCTTCTATCTCCAGCACTTACCACTATGCCTAGCACACAGTTGGTATTTAATACATTTTTCTTGACTTGACTTCGAAGATATGCTTAATATCCAATGTGATTAAAGTGTGCTTTTATGATGAAGAATGAAAGAATGTGTTAAAATCTCATGGACTTAATACCAAATGATGTGAACCAAGTTATTGTAAAAAAAAAAGACAGATGTATCAATACATTTTTTAAAACATGCAATTGGTTGTGAGGTTTGTTGTATAAGTCATAAAATTGAATTGTTTCACTTCATCCTAGTTTATTTTTATTCATTACCATGGTACAGTCTATAAGCTTCACAAGAAAGTCGTGCTCAACACTTTAGTAAGTTTCACATCAATGGCATTATAAAATATTGCATCCAATTTGATCATTTACCTTATAGACAAGGTTTGATAAATGTCTGGCTATTTCTGAAAACCAAAGTCATCCCTGCTTGGCAATAATGGTGACTGAGGAAGGTTTTGTAAAGGAAATAGTCCTGGGGGAGGGGGAGAGAAGAAGGCTAACACATTAAATAAATGGAGAGGAGTTTGGAGGGATAGGGTGGAGTGGAAAGAAAGAGATTGCATTTTATGGAGAGCAAATAGTAGGAGGGAAGATACTAAGAAAGACAGACTATTCTGGGTTCAGTGAATCCAAACATCTGGCTAAAGGGGTAAGTTTGTTTTGGAGATTAAGATGGAGAACAGTCAGATTATGCAAGATGTTAAATGTCAAATTAGGGAATTTTAACTTTATAATGTAGGCAATAGGGAGCCACTGAAGTTTTTGGACAGGGGATGAAGATATTCAAATGGCATTTTAAAAAAGATTAATCTAGTTATATAAAAATTTATGTTTTCATTATGTTTCTTTTCATCTTCTATCAACTTTGAGGACACAAACTTCTTAAAGACATGGTCTATTTCCTTGTAACTAGCTACTTGAATAATACTTGGTAGGCAGTGGATTTCAATAAATGTGACAAAATACTGCCCGTAGAATATAGTCTACACCTTCATATTGGTTTTTTGTTTATTTGGTTTTTTTTTTTTACTGAGATCAGGTTTTATAGAATTTTCTAAAGCTAGCTGTATTACAAACACATGACTCCATTATTTTAATTTCTATCAGTCTAAGTTTGGGGAAATGGGGGGGAAACTTCATAAACTAAATTTCAAACCTGTATTGTTTCTATGTTCAGTTCCTTTCAGTTCCAGAGTTTAAAAGCTAGAAAGTTAACCATGACTGTTGATTTCCTAAGTTATTATCAAACCAAGAACTCCACTGATGCCAAGGCAAGCCTGAGTTCCTGAAGCTTGCCGACATTCCTTGAATTTCCTTTGAGGAGGGAAAAGCCTTTAACACATTATATAAGAAAGGTATGAGGGGAAGCTCCCAAGGAAGCCAGCCAAAGCCCAAAATAAAAAGCAGGAATAGAAAACTAAAAATAACAGGCAGGGAAGTGTGGCTGACCCATCTGGAGGGCTCACTTGCATTCCCTTCTAGCATTGTATCCTTTTTTTTGTCCAGGAGCACACAAATATTGTTTGGGGATTTAAATAGAAGTCCATTATTTCTTCTTTTAAAATAGGTGGCTCTCCTACAGAATTATGGGGTTTTCAAATGATGTTCATTGGATTGAATTAAAACATTCAGTTTGTGTTTTATAGAAATCTTTGGTTGTGTGTGGGGGAAACTAGTGAGCCCATTTTCATTTGTCTAATTACCCACTAGTTTTTAAAACAAGTAATATATTTAAAATACATCAGAACTTGCTGGGCATGGTGGTGAATACCTGAAATTCCTGTACTGGGAAGGCTGAGCCTGATGGATTGCTTGGGCTCAGACATTCTTAGCTGCAGTAGGGTTAAAGTCAGTTGGGTGCCTGCACTAAGGGTGCCAACACCATTATGGTGAGTGCTTGGGATAGGGGGGAGGGGTGCACCAGGCTGCCTTAGGAGGAACAAAATGGTCCAGGTCAAAAACAAAGCATCTGTACTGATCCATGGTGGAGTAGGGACCCGTGAGCAGCCATTGCCTTTTCAACCTGAGTGAGATAAGATTCAGTCAAAAGAAAGAAAGAGGAGAGACAAAGACAGAGACAGAAAGAGAGAGGTTGGGAGGGAGGGGAAGGAAAGAAAATGAAAAAGGAAAAGAAAGAAAGAGAAAATATATCTGCACTTTTTCAAGTCATGGCCTGATATGAACAGTACTTCTGAAATACAATAAATAGGACTGCCTTTTATTTGCTTGAAGATCATCAGAAACGTAGCATTAGAAACATGCAAATTGATACATGTGTGTACACGGAAGTTTCTACAACATGATGTGCTTTATTTTGTCCCTCTCAGTGGTTTTGTTTGCCTCTGAAGATTTAAAGTTGGATAGGCATGGAGATTTTGAAGATATGTATGGTGCATCTGGTGCTTTGTGTCCTAACTGCGTTTTGATTGAGAATTCAGTTTCCTTTTTTGCATCTTAACCATCTGTCAGCTTAAGAGAACAGAATCCTTTGACCTTAAAATGTAAAAGAAAGTTTGATGGATATTAGGAAACTAGAAATCGTATGCCAGGAACTAAGGAGATGTCTAGCAGTCCTGCAGTTGGCTAGATAATCACTTCCAAATGGTTAATTCCTGTTTTCTGCAGACACAACAAAAACAGGAAATATTTACTAACTTCACAGGTGTCAGGAAATGCTTTCATAACACTAGAGAACTAAACCATCCATTGAAACAGATAGTGAGTCTGAAAATGGGTGTTTAAAGTATATTTTCACGTAAGATGTGCCCTTAAGCACACAAACATTTTTGCACCTAAAAAGGCCTCAAAGAATTTGTATTTATGCAGTAAGATATGCCAAAGATCCGTTTGGAAAACATGGTATGGCTTGTTATAACACCTTAACAGCCCTCCTTGCATTTGCTATAAAGTTAAAGGTCTTCATTTATTTCCAGAAATATAATTTGCATTTATATAGATTTAGATAAACTTAGAATTGGAAGGGACTTAGATACAAGATAGTTCCTAGATACACAGGCATGTAGTGTATTATTTATACAGAGAAAGGATCTTGAAACTATTGTAGTGAGGGAATCTCCCCCATATGCATCATAGGATTATCACTGTGTGACTCAAAGGGAGGGAGGAAGGAGAGACGATACTAGCCTCTTATCCTCCCACCCTTCTGCAAGGAAGACTTGAATTCTTACCAGGAGGGAAGCAAGAGGTTGGGGTCAAAATCCTGAACACTCTACTATCCTTAGAGGGAGGGGAATTGGGCTAGAAATATATCTACCTTCTCTCTTAAATGTTAGTAGTAGTCTAGGAGATATGGTTTTCAATTTCAAACTAAACTTCTGATCACTGTTCATTAATTGGAGGGAGGGAGGATCATAAGCTTTCTATACAAGGTCTGACTTCTTTCCCACCAAATATCAGTTCCACAATAAACACAAATAGTAACTAGCAAAGAAGCCCATTTATCCAAGTTGAGAGTAAAGCAGAAATCAGAGAAAGTAGACATAGGGGAATGTATACCAGACAATACAGAGTAAGGGAGCTCTCCCATTAGGAGAAATTCAGCTCAACCAAGAGACAAGAGTCCTAGATCTCATGCAAGGGGAAATTCCCTGAAGTTCCTAGTGTAGCTAAAGATAGGGATATGATGGAAACTGCCAGCTCCTCACATGCTGGCTTCTTCCCAGAAACTTATGTTCCCTTCAGTAACCAGCAGAGTGATTTGATCTCATCCACCTTGTCTCTTGAAGCTGGAAGCTAGAGATTGAATAGTTTATTTTTTCCCCAACTAAATGTAAAGATAATTTTTAAATGTAAAGACATTTTTTAAAATTCTGAGTTCCAGATTTTTTCCCTCCTTAAAATGGTAAACAATTTTATATAGGTTTCATATGCTCAATCATGTAAGACATATTTTTTCAATAATATTTTATTGGAAGCCAGAGATTGAAGACAATTAAAGAGATTCTCAGTCACTCTTGCCAGCTCTGTCCCAACCCTCATGCAACAGTAGAGCATTGACCTCCAATAATGAGGAGAGAGCACCCTACCAATGGACTTTGGGACTCGGGTTCCACTATGGACATAAAAGTCTATGTTCTTAAGACATTGCCTAAATAGAGAAACCTTGTTTTTTGATAGTTCTATAACCTAGAACTAATTAGATGACTGAATGAATAAATGAAAATTAATTGATTAAGCACTTACTCTGTGTCAAGGACTGTGTTGATCACTAGGTATAAAAATAGAAAAAGACAGCCACTAGTCTCAAAGAACTCATATTTTATTTCAGGAAGAGAAGAGAAATAGAAAAATTCAGTTGCAGGATAAATGACAAAGCCCAGATGTAATAAGGGCTCATCAGTAGAGTTGATGGTAAAGCAGAATGTCTGCTATGCAGGGTCATAATCCTAGAGGAGAAGAGCCCACCACAATTTTTTTTGGAGAAGGCAAGGGAATTGCGGGTTAAGTGACTTGCCCAAGGTATGACTTGCTCAAGGTCCCCTGAAATTTTGAAGGAGTAATAGACTCAAGAGTTAAAGCGGAGTGGAGGTTCTAGGTGGTGATGAGGTTGTGTTTGGGCAACAATTGGCAAGGAAGAGAATGGTAAAAGGGAGTTTTGTGGGGAAAAAAATCACTGAGATAGGCCCTGTGATGGCCTGAGGCAAGGAAAGGGGAAGGTGGTCCATGTAATGGCAGTTCTGGCTGGGGTCTTCCAGGAATCTAGAGAAGGAAGCAATGGAAGGTCCCCAATGATTGTACTTCAAGCATAAAAGAGTCTGATTAACCTCATGCCCTCAAGCATATATTTCTCTGTTGGGCAACATACAAAAGCAAGCAAAATAGCCTTGGTTCAGATGTCAACATTCTTTTTCATTCTTTTTTTTTTTGGATTGGGTAACACAGGGCAATTAGGGTTAAGTGACTTTCCCAAGGTCACACAGCTAGTAAGTGTTATGTATCTGAGTCTGAATTTGAACTCAGGTCCTCCTGACTCCAAGGCTGGTGCTCTATTCACTGTACCACCTAGCCGCCCCTCAACATCCTTTTTTAAAAAGAAATTATAGAATGGGATTTCCTCAACTTTTAAAGATCTAAGTAATTCACAGAACTTCTATTTATACTGTTTAAAATTAGTCAAGTGAGTCCCATTCATAGTTATTCAGAGAAGTCACGAAAGTTCCTAACTGGGCTATCTTCTAGCCTACATCTCTCCATCTTGTCCATAAGGATAGAAAACATTTTCCAGTGCTTTGTGAAAATCCAAGTCTATTGTGTTGATAGCATTCCCCTCATCTACCCCTGTAGGTACCCATTCAAAAAGGAAATGGTTTTCATCTGGTATGACAACTGACCTGTTCTCAGATTTGCATTCATACCCACAGCCTTGGTGACCAATCTTTTTTTTTAATAGCTCTGAATGAGACTTTGTTTCTTACTCTGTCAATAAATCCTTATATACTTGACAGTAACTTTGCTAGCAAATGACATTGTGCTCATTGCATCAAGTCTGGAAGCACTGCAGTACCTCCTGGGTGAGGTCCATAGTCACTCAAAAGGCTTTAGTTTAATTATTTGAATGGAAAAAAAAACCCAGACAGATAAAGAAAAGTCAATTTTTTAGACTATAATATATAGTTTGATACCCAATCTATAGAATTCATGTGTCAGCATATGTGTGTAACTAGACACACACATATGTACATACATAATCATTTATATATGTATATCCTATATATGCATATGCAAAGTATATGACTCCAAATCTGAAAATAGGTCATGTGTTATAGCAGATTAATATATAACATATGCTGTATATAAAAATATACATATATTCAAGGTATTTGTAAGAATGAGATGAAAAGAACCTCTCCTCTCTGTCCTGCTCTGCCCCCACCCTCATTCATCCATCACTTCATGTCACAGCCAGAATAATCTTCCTGACACACAGACCTGGACATGTCAATGCTGGAAATCTTAAAGCCCAGCATTCAAGGTCTTCAAGGCAGAATTATTCAGGGCTTTTGTAGGGAGGACCATAAGTTTAGGTGTCAGACCCAAAAAATGACAAAGTAGAGCTTCACGTCAAGAGCAACACAACCTTGACCATTAGCTAGCTAATAATAAAATAGCTACCATTTCTATTTTCCTTTATCAAAGATCTGACCATGTCATTCCCCTGTCAAATAAATCATATTGGCTTCCAGTTGCCTCAAATCAAATATAAACTCATCTGTTTAGATTTTAAAGACTTTTCTCTTCCTAGCCTCTCTGGACTTTACTCCTTCTCCTGCCTTCTGTGATCTAGCCAAACTGGCCTTCTTTCTGATCTTCACACTTTCTTTGTGCCTTTGTCCTGGCTGTCCTCCATATCTAAAATGCCTTTCTTCCTCTCCCACCTCAAAGAATCTCCCTCTTCTCCAAAATGCTGCTCAAGCTCTACTTTCTGAATGAAACCTTTCCAGATCTGCCCATCTCCCAAGTGTTCTTGTTCTCTACTATGTGTATATTTTATTAAATTACCATATGCTCTATGTTGCTAGATATGTATTGCTACATGTTCTATTAGATTAATTGCTGTTTATGCTACTTTATTACAGTATGTTATATATGTATATATATATAGTATAACTGTTATAACACTATATATGCATTAGTATATATTCTACTATATTAACTACTATGTATTTTTTCTCCTTAAGTTTATTCTGTATATACTTATACTATAATGTGTCCTTGTTATCTTCCCCATTCAAATGTAAGCTCTTTGCAAGTATGGATTTGTATCCCTGTATCATTTGTATCCCCAGCATCTAGGAGTTGGTTAATAAACAGATCCAACTATTTGTATTCAAAAAAGTCAACCTCTTTATGGTCAAAGTGGCATGAGCTTTATTGTTGTGCATTGTGAAGTGGATGATAAGTGATCCAAGAGCTGAAATGTACCTTAGTGATAACTAGTAAAAGTAAGGGTGAAAACCTCTTGACACTCTTTGTTCCATCTACAAAGCCTCACCCATCTAATCCATTGGGCTTCTTTTTTTAAAGTCCTTCTCTTCCCTGCCCCCACCCACCTATTTTGTTGTTGCTAACAGGCTTAACTATTTCAGAAGAACATCAGATTAACTTTGACACTGCTTTCACAAAATATTTTTTGTGCTATTCTTTTTTTTCAATATTTTTTCCAAGTAAAGTGAACATCCATTTCTTTTTAAGATTTTATTTCTCCCTAACTACATGTTAAAACAATTTTTAGCATTTGTTGTGTTTTTTTTTTTAAGTTTTGAGTTCCAAATTCTATCCCTCCCTCTCCTGCTCCCTCCCTGAGATGGGAAGCAATCTGGTATAGGTTATACACATGCAATCATGTTGTTTTTTTTTTAAGCAATTGGGGTTAAGTAACTTGCTCAAGGTTACACGGCTAGTCATTATTTATGTGTGGGTGCTCATTTTCTGAGGCCGGATTCGATCTCGGGTCATCCCAACTCCGAGGCCGGTGCTCTTACTCACTGCGCCACCTAGCCGCCCCTGCAATCATGTTTTTAAAACTATGGGAGGTAATAAAAATGTCAATGTGGAAAAAAACTTGGTAAAATATGTATTACTTATGTGTTAGAGTATTTCTTATTTAACAAAAAAGTATTTATTATAGAACATTTTGCATAGCTTATTTTATTCTCACAACAAACCTGTTACATAACATTACATAAAGAAAGGTTTATCTCCATTTTTACTAATGAAGAAATTAAGACCAAGAAAGGGTTGAAGGGACTTGCCCAAGGACACAGATAATAAGCAACAGAGTCAGGTCTTTTGGACTCCAGATCCAATGCTCTTTCCTTTGTCTTTCTCTTTTGGAGATAATCAGGTTTAAGTGACTTGCCTAGATTCACACACTTCTCCTCACTCCAGGGCTGGTGTTCTATCCCCTGTGTTGACTCACTGCCCCCAATGCTCTTTCTACTCCAACTATGCTTAGGCTAGGGGTCAAGAATGCTAAAGAGGGGCTAAATTGTGTCAATGTCTCATTGCATTGCATGCATACACACACACACACACACACACACACACACACACACACACACACACACCCATTCCTATAAGATGACAGCACTCTGCAAGCTTATCAATGCAGTGTGGTGCAATGGAAAGGGTGCTGGATTGGTAGTCAGAGGAAATGGGTCCAAATACTGATTCTGTCTCCCAGCATCTGTATGGCCTCTCTCACTGACCTTTAAGGCTCCTTCCAGCTCCATAATCAGAGACAGAGCTAAAGGGACCTTCGAAGCCATCAAATCCAACTCCACTATGATACACATAAGGAAACAGAGACCAAGTGACTTGACTCAGTCGCATAGCTAGTGAGAGATTTGAGCCAGTCTTCTTGACTCCAGGCCCAATATTCTACTACTAGTCCCTGCTGCTTCTGTACTATGTCTTTGAATATTGGTTTATTTTACCATTTCTCTTAATAACTTTGTAAAATACTGAAAAATAAACCAAACATGCCTTCTCTCTGCCCCCTCCACTTACAGTCCCCCCACCACTATATTTAGATTGTCCTCCCTCCTCTCCCCTCTTCCACCATATTTTTTTTTTTGGAGGGAGGAAAAACAAGGCAATTGGGATTAAGTGAGTTGCCCAAGGTCACACAGCTAGTTAAGGGTGTCAAGCCCCTGAGGCTGGATTTGAACTCAGATCCTCCTGACACCAGGACAGGTGCTCTATTAAATGCCCCTTCCCCACCATGTTTAGATTGTCCTCCCTCTTCTCCTCTGCCTCCTGGACTCCTCCCACCCCCTTCAAGACTCAGCTCAAATCCCAGCTTCTTCAAAAGGATGTCCTGGTCCCTCCCACCACTACTGCCTTCCCTCTAATATCACCTCCCATTTATACTGTACACATCTTGTCTACATGTAGGCAGGGACGGTGTTTTTGTATTTATATCCCCAATACTCAGTATAGTACCTGGCATTTAGTAACCACTTAATCAATGATTACTGCCTGAGTGTCTGTTTCATGGGAGTGAAAGAGAAGGGATCCCATCTAATCTTTCTAGACTAGGAAAAACAAATTCCTACTTTAAAAAATAAGAAGTATTGGCAATAGCAGAGTGAGAGCTGTAGCCATCCCAAACACGTCTAGCTGCTGACTTATGGCTGGCTGGTTGCTGGCCTTCATTCTCTAAGAGGATCAAAATGACATCACTATGTTAGAGTCAAGTTACAGTGAGTCTGACTGTGACTGATCAGGACACTATGGGCTCCGAATGCCCTACCACAGGCTGGGCACAAATAGGCAATGTCAACATTTGGAGTGGATTCTCTAAATTTGAGTATCTCACATTTTTTTTTTGAGCTATTTCAATTCTGCTTTGCTCATAGAGCACAGCACCTTCTCTAATGAGGACATGCCACGATGAGTGGTCCTGTGCCAGTGTCTCCCATGTCACACAATCAATTCCAAACATCTTAAGGGAGACCTTGAGAGTGTCTGTCCTTGTAGCATTTCCTCTGACCACCGTGTGAGCACTTTCCCCGTGTGAGTCCTCCATAAAATAGTCCTTTAGGCAAGCATATATTTGGCATTTGAATCCTTCAAGACTAGGAAAAATAAATAACCACTAAAAATAAGGAGCAGCATTGGCAGCAACAAAGAGGGAGCTGTAGCCATCCCAAATGTGTCTAGCTGCTGACCTATGACTGGGTGAGGAAAACGTATATGGAGGTAAGTGGGATTCATCTTTGAGTGTCAGCTCCCTCCCTATCCCTGCCTGGGCTATCAAGGACCCATTTACTTCCTAGGGAGTGACTGTGAGAAGAAACTAGAGATGTTGCTCAAGTCCTGATCTGACTTATTAGGGAGGAGATTCTTTTTAAGCAGGGAAGTTGATGAGGAATCTATTTTCTAATTATCAGGTCATCTAATAAAGCTAGAGGGAAACTGAGACTGTCCAAATTAGGAACAACATTGTTGTTGCTGGTCCTTTGTTTTCTAAGAAAACCAATGACATAATGGGGTGATGGATTGTGAACTGGATTTAAGTGAGGCAGAGCTGCACAAAGGCATCAGCCTCACTATCTCTTCCAGTCATCAAAGTCCAGTGGCAGGACAAAAGTCAGGATCACTGGCAATGGCCCAAGATGCAGTGGATGACTTTGCCATCTTCCGTGTCTGACAAAGCTCTAAGTGATCCATCAGTGACTCCTTCATTGTGCCTTCATGGTGGTTGGAATAAATTGTTGGAATGAGGAGAGTGAATATATACAGCAAGTCATTCCATGAGAGGAGAACATTAGGAGGAAGCTCAGGAAAGCTTTTAGGAGGTGGGTGGTAGCTACACTGAGCCTTCAAGGCAGAGGGGACAAGAGACACCTGACTCACTGGTCTGGCTGTGATATACACAGCACAAGGAAGGCTTGGCTATAGATAGACATCAAATTCTTTATAAATATCAAACAGGGATATTTGCATTTTAGCCAATGAAAATTACTGAACAGAGGAGTGATATAGTGTGACGTGTTTCAGAAATATTGATATAACAGCTTTTTGGAGGCCAGATAAGAGACCTATCCAGCCATTTTAATATTAGCCCTGATGAGAGGTGAGAGGGCCAGGTTGTGTAGAACAATACTAAATCAAGAACAGACCCACAATAATAGTAATTTTTTTATTGAACAATAATAAACATATCCCTTTAAAAACAAAAATCAAACAGCTTATTAGGTTTACATTCAAAGACCCCACCTATCATTCACAACTCTGGCATAAATTTAGAACCTAAAATCTATGTAAATAGTAAAATCATTTTTAAATAATAATTATTATTATAATAACAATAACAATAATAATAACTCAATTCTTAACTTCAAATAAAATATCCTGCAAATGTTCCTGGCCAGCATCTCATATAGTGGTGCTACTTGTGCTAGGATCATCCTAACTGTACCCCAATTTCCACCATACACCCCAATTTTCCAGATTTAAAAAAGTCAGAAAGTTAGCTACCAGCTTAAAATTAATCTTCCTTTTGCTGCCTTGCTCAAGGAGACATTTGCAATTATGAAGTTGAATGACATTTCAGTCACAGGACATTTTGGGGGGAAATCTAACAAAAATTAGTCATCATGAAGCTGAAGTGTTTGAGGTTCTACTTATGCTTATGACTTCTATTATTATATTTGCCATCAAGTCAGCAGGTTACTCATATTAGGAAAGTTAAAGCTGTCTGTGGGCAGCTCCCTCAACTCTCCCATTACCATCTTCTGCATATAGTCCGTGCCATGATCACCTCCTCAAGAGAGAGATAAATATGGGCATACAAGGTGAATCATAGTAACATGTATCTTTATAAAAATATATAAATATTTACCCTTTCCCCCCAAACTAACAAAAATGTCTCCACATCCTGTCTCTGAGGTGGAAACTGGTTCTTTAAAATCATTTTGAAAGCCCTATCTCCCTTCTGTCCTTGAATCCTTCCACAAGCCATCTGAGTTTGTAGATATCATCGACAATCCTTTAAAATGTGTCCCAGTGTTGCCCATATCTACACAATTTTATATGAGCAGTAGACATCTGTCTCACTTCTTTTCATTGGTTTTCTTCATTTAGACTTCCTTTTGTTTCTCTCAATGTGAAAGAAAGCACTCCTACTACACTGAATTAAAAGGCATCACGGGAACACAAGTTGCCATATGATATTTGCCCTCTGATCCTAACCCTTTTCAGTCTTCCCATCCCTTGCTGATGGGCTTTTGGTATCAGTATGCATCCCAATCAAAGGACAGGCTGGGAGTTTTAGCTCTGGACATCTTCTCTTTGGCCACCACACCTGAACACTGGTATAATTTAAGTATCTTTTCTTTTAGTTCTTCATTATTGCTAAATATGTAACAGGTCTAGAATATGTCTAGTGTTCAAATACTTATCAAGACAAATATCTAAAAGTGTCCAGCCATATGCATTTTACAGAATGTACGTAATCTTTCTCCCCACCCCCCACCCTCCACCCCACTGGAATCACACTGGATCACAACTGGTCTCCAGAAGTAAGGTTTTCCTATTGGACAAGCTGGATTGCTCTTCAAAATATGTGACTGTGTATTGAACAATCTTCAAGGGGAGTACTCATTTGGCCGTCCCATCAAACCATACCCAATATCAGCGAGGCTTTAACCACTTCGTTACTGAAGGGTGAGCATTGTTTTTCACAAATTGATCTCTGACCGCATTGCCATCTCCAGAAGCCATGTCATGATCTGTGAGGTCAAAAACATAAGTCAGACCCAACTGTCTGTGGTACATGCACAGGTCACAGAGGTTTCTGAGAAAGTTATCCCTTTGTTCTGGAAACCCTCAATTTATGGGAAAGCATTTGCTTATTCAACCATGTTATAATAATCGCTGGCATTCACATAGCACCTATGGTTTGCAAAATGCTTTACAACTTCTTGAGAGTACAAACCGTTTTGCTATTTATATTCCTATCACCAGAAGCTAACACAGTGCCTAGCCCATAATAAATGCTTCACAATGCTCAATAACTTATGATCTCACTTGGTCCTCACAATAACCCTTTGAGGGAGGTGCTTTTTTGTTTTTTTAACAGATGATTCTGTGAGAGATTGAATGATTTATTTGACCTGGATTACACTCAGCTAGTGTCTGAGGTGAGATTGAAACTCACGTTTTTCTGTCCCTAAGTCTAAGATCCTCTTGCTGCTCATGCTTCCTGGGTATCTATCTGTAGATCTAGACACAGCTTTCGTGGCATCTTCCTAAGGCAGGGCAACCTCCTGTCGTCCTGATCTACATCTTGCCACTGGACCCAGATGGTGACTTTGCATAGCCCTCCCTCACTTAAATTCAATTAACTTGCAAGTCATGGCATCTCCCTCCTGATGTCATGGTCCTCTTCGAGAACAAAGGACAAACAACAATCTTTCTAAGAGGCCCATTGTAAGCTAGAGTTTTCCTCGGATGCTAGATTTTTATGCTAAATCAACCTTAGAGAATTCAGAAGCTGTTTCAAGTAGGGGCTAGACTAGATATGAAGTTATGATGGTAGCTTATGTACTCTAAGCTCTGAACTGAACAGTGTCATTTTTCCATATTCTTAAGCCCATATACCTTAAGCCTATGGTATATCTCCAATTCTTAGACCACTCAGGCAGCTGTTTAGGTGCATAGAGACATTACGCATGGTATCTGGCATTGTATTTAAGAGTCAGAAAGATCTGGAATCAAATCCTGTGTCACCTTGGACAAGTCACCTAAAGTTAGAGGGCCTCAGTTTCTTCATCTGTAAAAAAAAGGGAAAACCAGGAATATGTAGTCCCTCTGGGGATTCAGCCCAACAAGGGCTTGGTTCCTATGGAGAAATCAGTACTACTTAGTGGTATGATTCCTAAAAATTAGCTCACATGAGAATTCCAGGAATTCCTGCTCTCAGTCAGAAATATATAAAGCAGGTTTCTCAGTCACATAAGAACAATGATCTTTCTTGCCCCTTTGGTCAAGCTAGGGAAATGCTCGATGGGAAAAGAAGGGGAAAAGGCTACTTAAGGTTTGTAAATCTCCAAAAAGAGTTGGGCAAATGGTTCCCAGGTTTATTTCATTCATACTCAGTCTCCAACCCCAAAATAGGTTTGCACACAAGGGATCAAAGTGAAACTAAAGGTCTTTGTGTAAATTGGCAAGGAAAAAGAAGAGTGAAACAAAACCCAGGGAAATCAGCTGTTCTTCATTTCCTATGGAGAACAAGAGGAAATAGTGTCTATGTTGCAGCATGAAGGATGTAGGTTAGACATACAGAAGAATTTCCTGCCATTGAGGATTGTTAAACCCTAAACTAGACCATATTGGGAGGCCATGGAATCTCCTTCTTTGTAAAGTGACAGAAAGGACAGACGATGGGGTTCGATCCTTATCTTGGTGTAACTCAATAGAGCAAAATGAGCAAGAGGATCCCTCCCCCATGGTCCTTTCTGACCCTGGAATTTTATAAAAGCAAAATGGAAGAGAAACCTGCAAAAAGGCAAGGGAGAAAAAAAAATCTCATAAAATAAATTTTATTTGGGATTTTGGTTCTTATGTGGCCTTCATTTGCAGATATACACTCCCTCCAACCACCACCAAATGAACCCCTCCTTGTAAAACCAATCCACGTAGTGACTGTGTCTAACAGTGTATGCATCCATAGCTGCCCAGCTTCTAAAAATGAAAGAAAAAATGTGCTTTGTCACTGAAGAGAGCTCATATTATGTGCCCAACTTTTGAATTTATATTGGAAGCAATAATTTCAAAATAATTCCAAAATAATTTCAACTCACATGAAACATTGACCATGCAAGTTTTGAGGGATCCATAAGTATTTTAAAAGATTGAACAATATCTCACATAATTTCAGTTAATATTCACTCCATTTCTAGATCCAAGGTGTAAAAAAGGAAAAAACCCTCTAAGTTAAATATAAATATTTAAGAAAAAAATATGAATTCTCCTTTATCAGCTGCTTATATGTTGCTTACTATGAACACTTATTTCAATCCAATACTTCAGGGATATGCAATGTCCTCAGTGTGGGTTCCCTCCACCAAAGCAGATTCTAATCCCTCTATATTATGAATATCATCTTCAGGATCTGCTGTCATCAGAACAGTTTTATACCCTGTAGTCAAACAAATCCCGTTGCTCTTGGCTAGGCTGATCCTCAAGGAAGAGATAAGTACAGGCCAATACTCAAATCCTTCCCAGCTTTGTAAGATACCCCAGAGTTTGCACAAAATTGACACGCCAACCCTGCAGTGAGGCACCAAGGGGAGAACCCAGTTGAGGAACATAACTTCATTTCTAGGTCTAAAATATGGCCATCACAATTCATGCTCTATTAAGTTGGCAAAAATATCTATTTCTGAAATAAAATATTCCAAGGGTCTACTTAAATTTACTTTAGTCACCAACTCCTCCCCACACCCATTAATTTGAAAAGAAACTCCCACAATTAAGAGCATTGTGATTTACAATTCATTACAGGGTCAATGTTTTGTCTCCTTTCTAGTGTGCCTAGTGATCTTCAGAGAATGATGTGAACAACTCAGAGGTTGTTGCATTATTGTGCACCAGAGCAGAAAGCACCTATGGTTGGGGAAATAGGAACATTTACCAAATTATAGTAAGATACCAATAGCATCTGTATAGTACTTCATACATAACATAAAGCACATTATATATGCATATATTTACATAACTCAGTTGTAATTAATATGAAATGTAAGTGATCAGAAAATCTAGACTGACTTGAGATTATCTAATACTTCATTCAATTTAAAGACAACAGGCCAGAGAACTCATTAGTGAAGAGTAGTAACTTTAGACTATATTGTATAAAATGAACTGCTAGCCATTTAAGAGAGGGCACATGACATGATGGATAGAGCTGGCTCGGGAGCCAGGAGGATGGGCCTAGGTTCAGGACTTTCTCTGATATTGACTCTGCGGCCTTGCCCAAGTTTAATGAACACCTCAGCAAGTAGCTGTCTAAGATAGGGGTTCCTGACCTCTCTGGTGCTCTAGCCCCTTGGCAGTCTGGTGAAGCCCCTCTCAGAGTATGTTTCATTTTTTTAAAAATTCACAATTAAAGGAAATGCTAAATTTAAGTTAGGAGTCAATAAAAATTAAGATGTATTTTTTTCTTCAATCCAAGTTCTCAAGTCCTTGGACTCTGGGGTGCCTACAGACACCAGGTTAAGAACCCCTGCTCCAAGCCACTAATGATCTGCATTGGCAATTGGTGTTTCCTCACTGAGAGTTCCCAATACAGATGAAATTAATCACCTAATTGTCAACAATTATCAATTATTTAATATATACATAGTTGCCACTAATGTAGTACTCTGAGGCAAACCTGACCCTGGCCATGCTAGTGGGTTGTGAATTCTGGCTGCTCCCCCAATCAACCTAGAAAGGATTTGGATGGGCTGACCACCCTCCAAGCACCAGGCTGGCCAAAACTCATTGCCAAGATGACAGACTGGATGCCAGGCCACACAAACCTATCAAAGCTATGGCTCTTAAACATGTACAAGAATGGGGATCAGTGCTAGCAGAGGGAGTGCCTCTGCAGAAGTAATCACAGATTTTTAAAAGTCCTACAATAAAAATAAGCCTATGGGCAAGACTCTGCTGGAAACCATGGGAGACTGGGCCAGTGCCTGGACATGCCCAATATATGAAGGGCTTCTTCAACAATCTCACTCATTACTCAAACACTTCTTGCTCCTCTACCTATAGATTCTCAGGAATATTGACTAAGACTGGTCATTTCAAGATAATAATTGAGCATCAAAGTGCTTTTTTAAAAAAAGCTAGCTTCTAATGCACTGGCTCGAATATTTCATTGTTGAAATCATTCTTTGTGGGAGATCAGGAGGGGAGGGACTTTGGCTAGAGAGTATCTAAAGCAGCTCACCGAGGGATTTACAGAACTTCCATATCCTAATTAGTGACTCCTCAAACAGGAGAAACATAATCATCAGCTGAGGATTAGAGTCATTCTCTACATGAAAAGGGAGAAGTTTTCTGAGAAATCTCTTAAGGTTTAAACAATGTGCTTTAAGTCTTGCAACAAAAATCCCCTTTTTAAAAACAAACGTCAAAAACTTCCCTTTGGTTACATATGTGGAGGGGAATACAGAAAAAAACACTTCTTTTTTCTACTCATTCCCTGAAAATAAAATAAAAGTTATTACTTAGTAAAAGACTGACTGCTAGTTCAAGGACATGGTTATTCTGCCTCGATGAAACTCAGCATCAGCTCTTACCTGAAGAAGGCACCAGTCTTCTTTTGGAAGGCCTTGAAGCCTGGATAAAGTAAAACTTCAAACATTTTCCAGTGACTTTGTCACATATGCCAGATGAACATCTGCAGGTCTCTTTGCATGCCATTCCATAGGTACCATAAGGACACTCTTCAGGATGAAGAAAAAAAAAAAGTTTAGTGGAGGGGCTGATTATTTCCACCCTTTAGCTGCTGTGTACACAAACTCAATAGTTCTGATTTGAAGATGAACCTCAATTTGGTTTAAACACATCTAGTTAATAAGAGCTGATTTCCTAAAAAATGAAAAGTAAAATACACTTAATATTCTCCTAACAGATCAGAAATGCCAAGCTTAGGTAATTCAGATATTAATAATAATGGGGCAGTGGAGAGCTTGGAATTACAGGAACTGAATTTGAATCTGGATTCTGTACTTAGACTTTCTAGGCCTCTAGTACTCTAGGCCTCTTTTTTAAAATGATGTGCTTGGAACCTCTATGGTTCCTTCTAACTCTGGATCTGGGATCCTAATAGGTACATTGCTCTTCACAGTAACCCTAGTGAGAGAACTATGGCAAGTATTATTCAGCCCCATTTCACAGATGAGGAGCCTGAGGCTAAGAGCTGGGACCTGCCTGTGTTCACATAGCTAGAAAATGTCCAAGGTGGGATTCAGACCTGTGTCTCTCAGACTCTAAGACTAGTATTCTATCCATTGTGTTAGGCTGTTTCCCTTAATTACTGCCATTGTAAAAGTTAACAGAGGAAAAATTGCTAATACATAGACATTTTCTCCAGGAAAAAAAAAATTCATTTTAGAGGTGGGAGGAACCTCAGAGAAAAAGATCTTATTTTACAGTAGAAGAAATGGAGGCCCTAGTGTTAGCTGGTGACAGAGACGGAGCTAGAATTTATGTCTCTTCAGTTTCAGTCCAATGAGATTTTCACTACTCCATGTTTTACCTGCTCCTCTCTTTCTTCTTCTGAAGAGGAGTCAGGCTTTCCCTCTGTGTGTCTCTCTCTGTCTCTCTTTGTTCTCTCTGTCTGTCTCTGTCTCCATTTCTGTTGTGCTCTCTGTCTCTCTTTCTCTCTCATACACACACACACACACACACATGCACACACATATATATGCACACTACGGTTTTAATGGGTTAGCTATATGGAAAACCAAGAGAGATGGAGGTGGGAGACAAATAAGAGAGGGCACAGAATCACCCCCACACCAAGTCCTCAGGAGTTATAGAATATGGATTTGTACTTAGTCTCAGCTTCTCATTTTAGAGGTGAGGGTATCTTACAGGTCATAAAGGGCAGATCTGGGATTTGAACTGGGGTCTATAAATCTAAGTTCAACCCTCTTTCCATTGCACCACAGTCTACTTGCTAGTCAACTGGCATAACATGGGAGCCTCAGAGATTAGAAGGGATAGAGATCAAGACATTCAGCTTCACAGAAGAGAAAAAAAAGCAAGAGCTCCAACCCCAGCTCTGCCCCTCAAAGAGCCAGATTTTAAAAAAATTCTTCTCCTGACCCTTCCCACAGCAACTTGATGCTTTCTGAGTCTGAAATGGGCACAATAACACTGACTTTACATACCTTACTAACAGCCAGCTAGGTGGCACAGTTGATAGAGCACCAGGGCTTGAGTCAGGAAGACCTGAGTTCAAATCCAACCTCAGAAAAGACATATACTAGCTGTGTGATGCTAGGCAAGTCACTAAATCCTGTTTGCCTCATTTTTCTCATCTATAAAATGAGCTGGAGAAGGAAATGGCAAATCACTCTAGTATCTTTGTCAAAAAAAAACAAACCCAAATGGGGTCACAAAGAGTAAGACATGACTGCATTCTCTCAGGAAAGTGATGATAAAGCCCAATGGAAACTAATGCCCAAAATAAATACTAAATAAACTTTAAAGTTGCCCTACTAATTGCTATGCACATCTACCTAAGTGAAGCCTAACCTGGTTTCAAGGCCTTCACGTTGAAACAAGGAAACCCCTCCTGTTGAGGTGAAAAGAAACAAAAAAAAGTCATTAACTGATAAATAAATGTAAGTCCAGAATCGGGAGTGACATAGCCTGCCTTGAAATCCCATCTCACTTACTTAGTAGCAAGTCCAATCTATCTGGGCCTCCACTTTATCCTCTGTAAAATAACCAGATGGCATCTATAGTTCCTTTCCAATCCAAATTCTGTGATCATCAATGAAGGGTTTCAAAGTGCCTCCTTTTCAAAGGTTGATCAGAGCTCTATAAAAGACTCATTACTCTTGGACATTAGTCAAACAAAATATATGGGGGGAGGTGATTTGGAGAGATCTGAAAGACATCTATGCAGACATCTTCAAGGGAGTCAGGCTATATCTACACACACACACACACACACACACACACACACACACACACACACACACAGAGAGAGGCAGCTTAAACATTCAGTTGAATTGCCAGATGAGCTTTTTTAAAAAGTCTTCCAGGAAACAAAGTACAGTGCTAGACATGTACAGAGATTCAGTGACTACCCATTGGCTGATCAAAATTTTGGTCATACAGCATCAAATATCTGGATGACCAGATACTTGGATAAACCACCAGTTTTTATCTGGATGTTTGGGGTCGTTCAGACCCAACCAAACATGAGCTGCTTTGGACAGCTGAAAGGCTTAGTTCTGACAGCAACAAAATGGAATAGCTTTCAAAATATCATTCTAGGATGCTCACAAAAGCTTCCCCTAATCAGTGTTTCATTCCAGGAGAGAAAAAAGTACCCAAAGTAAAACTTTTCTAGAATCTGAAGGATGCCTGAAAGAGGAATCCTAAAAATCTCTTTAGAACCAGCATTGCTCAACAGCTATTGCATCAACCAGTGGAATAGCCGCTTGCTGCAAGAATTTTGAATCTCTGAAACTTGCCTCTTTACCCATATGTGAGCATACAGTTAAAAAGACCTTTTCTTGCCAGAAGAAAAGCAATCTATAGCCTATAATGCTCTACATTATAAGTATGATTGTGTTAACCACTTCCTCTTGACTTTCCTTGCAAGAAACCTTGGTTTTTTTAGGTGATAAGACCTGCTATTTACAGAAAATTTGATCCTATTCAAACAAAAGCTGTGTGTGTGTGTGTGTGTGTGTGTGTGTGTGTGTGAGAGAGAGAGAGAGAGAGAGAGAGAGAGAGAGAGAGAGAGAGAAACAGAGAGACAGAGAGACAGAGACAGAGAGAGACAGAGACACAGAGAGAGAGAATTTCCCAAATAAATAAGATATTGCATTAAATTCCATCATTCCTACTATTTCAAATGGCTACACTGGTAGATAATAATGGTAACTACAACGACAATTATAACAACATCCACCTAGAATTTAAAAGATATATTCCTAGTTTTTGACATTTTCTGTGAATGAGAAAGTTGTTCATTTCTAATCACATTTAAATATTGAGGAAATATTAGATAAACTTAAACATCTCAATACTAGATGATTGCATTATTTTTAAAAGGTTCAGTCTCATTACAAATGCATTAAATGGGAAAATTACTAAGAAATATTCAAATAATAATCAAATAATCAAATTTTTGGTGCTTTCATTTTTAAAAAGTTTTCTTTAATTTGTAAATTTGATCACTTTTTAGCTCTTTCCACCTACTAAGTGTTTTCCACTACTGTCATAGTTCCTAAAGAAGAGAAGGAAGTTTCCTGATGTTGTAAAGCATTTTAAACAAACATTGCTCTTTTGATTAAAACTTGATTCAAAAATATTTCAAATTAAAAGCGCTGAAGTTGTAACGAATTCTACTACCACTTCCCTCTGCTTTTAATAAGCAGATTCAAGGGAAGGAGACTGTCCTATCAACTTCTATGGCTGCTCTCTTGTCCCTGGTTGCATCTCTTTCTTTCCTTCAGATTTCATTTATCCTTTAGTATCTGTATATTCTTCTCAATGGTCAGTTCTGGTGTAAAGGGGACTGAGTTTTGTTCTGTTTATCAGAGAATCCATTTTTGAGTGTTTGGAATACTAATTGTGTTCCCCCAACCTAAATCTCTAAACCCCCCTCTCCTAAATCCCCACTGTTGCTCCCCAAGGAATATTTTACCTAGAGTTGTCTCCACCTTACAACCTTTCCAGCTCAAAGAATCACCAATCAGTAAAACTCACTGCTTCTAGGGCAGGTGCACCAATATCCAAGACAAAAGACGAGCTAGTGTCTTTAATAGCTCTCCTAGGAAGATGCTTCAACAACTTTCCTTTGATGGCATTTCTCTGATGGACTTCCTATACTGAAGTGATCGATTGCTCTGTGTGTGTGCGTTCAGCTTTGTCTTTGACCACAGTAGTGTCTTTTTGTATCCTTTCTAAGGATACAAGATTCCTTGCCACCTGATTCTTTGCTCTGATTCCTTATTAAAAGTAGAGTGGAAAGGGCAGAGAGATTGAAGCCACAGACCCTGCGTTAATCTAACTCTGATATTTTTCCCGAGTGGCCTTCAGCAGTTTACTTAATAACGGCATCTAACATTTGTAAAGCGCTTTACCTAGACTACCTTATTTGACCATCACAATAACCTCGTCGGGTATGTGCTATTAGATTTATATTAACTCATTTTTACAGTTGAAGAAACTGAGGCTGAGACTTGCCCAGGTCTCACAATTAGCAAATCTCTGGGGGGTAGAATTCGAACCCAGATCTTCCTGGCTCCAAGTCCAGTGCTCTGCACACTAAGACACCTAACTGCTTACCCTGGGGTTCTGTTTTCCCATCTGTAAAATGGACCCCCTGGCGGCCGAGTGCGAGACCTCCCTACACGTTAGAAGTGAGCAGAGCCCTCCACCTGTTGCTTTGGTGAGCCAGGCAAAGCGAGCCCCGTGTTTACCTTTGCAGACACCAAACTCTTCACCAAAAGCATCCTCCTGGTTGGAAAAGTGGCAGTACAGCCCCGGGCCGCACTTGGCGCCGTCCATGCCCGAGACTGTGCGGTAGCAAGTCCCGCCCAAGGACGCAGCGCACACGCGGCAGCAGCCGCAGTCGTCCAGCACGGTTTGCTTGCAGCTCTGACTGCTTTTGCACTGGTTGGGATCGCAGTGCGCCGGGCAATCCACTGCGTACCTATCACTGCCCCCCGCCGCCTCCAGGTGCGCAGGTATTAGCAGCGCGGTCAGCAGAAGCCAGAGACCCTTCATGGCTGATTCCCCGGCTGGCGCGCAACGAGCCCAACTCTGCACTTAAAGCACCGCGGTCAGGGCTGCGGGGTGCAGCCGGCGAGAATCAAAGACGTGGCTGAGCATCGGACTACAAGTGGATGAGTTTTATACGCTGGGTTGCCCGCATGCTTCGCCGTCATCAATTTCCTCAATCCGGCTGAGTTGTCCTCCTGCCAACCTCTCTTGCTTTAGTTTATGAAATCCAGGATGAAGGTTGGATTAACACGCCGCTGCCATCCAGGAATTGAAAAGCCCGAGCTGATGTCATCTGTTATGTTTAGTTAGTTGTTTTGCATGAGGACTAAAAACCCTCTCACATCCGTCTCAAGTGCTCAAGGACGTCTGCAAAAGGGGGGAGGGGAAGGGGGAAGGGGGGAAACGGAGATTGCATACCACCATTGAGGACAGGAACTGCTTTGACAGGGGTACCTCACAGAGCGAAGCTTTGTCTTGCAGAAGAAGCCCCTGAAGTCAGGAGGAAAATGGTATCCGAGTGAATCGCTGGGACCGAAGAAGCTCCACTTAAAAAATAATACGGAGCGTTTTGATGTTTGCCCTCAGTCGGTAACGCATTAATACACTATGTGCCAACACCGTGCTAAACGCTGAAGTGACTCGGAAAGGCAAAGATATGCCTTGATCTCGAGGACCTCACAGTCCGATGTGAACTCATTCAATATCCAGGAGGTCACTTGGAAGAAGAAATGGTTATATTGTACCTTTTCAATGCCCAGAAGAAAAGAAGTACTTGATTAAGGATTTTTTTTCTAGCTGGGACCCCCTCCCCTTTTCAAAAAACCTTATTTCCAAA
Source organism: Gymnobelideus leadbeateri (assembly GCA_011680675.1). NCBI lineage: Eukaryota > Metazoa > Chordata > Mammalia > Diprotodontia > Petauridae > Gymnobelideus > Gymnobelideus leadbeateri. The sequence goes on from WOXC01002789.1 coordinate 59,667, forward strand.
GCAATCTGTTTAGCTTGTGTCTACCTATTTCTGTAGCTCTATTTAGACGTTGCATTACAGCTAGGATTGAACTTTAAAATCAATGCCAAAAAAAAAAAAAGGCACAGAAGAGGTAAAACCCCTGCTGGCGGCGTTTCTAGGTTACTCGATTCTGGAAAAAACTTATCAGTTGGACTTCCACTGCCTGGGGAGAAGACTAATCCATCACCAGCCCAGCTTGTCCAGTGACAGGACAAATTCAAAGTCCTTCCCCTCACCTTGGGGCATCTGTCAGAGTCCTTACTCAGAAATGCCAAGACCAGGCAGCTATCCCAAGAAAACAGAGGAGCCAGCAGGGAAATGGGAACTCTGCTCCAGAGAGGGAAGTCCTGAGGAGGGGAAAACCTTGAGGGACACAGAACAAACTTACACAGCCTACGGGTGGTTGAAAGCACCCTTTCGGCAACCAGACTGGAGAGCAGACAAAGTAGACCCGCTGAAATGTCACCTGGGAACAAGGCCCTTCTTTAGCAGCACCTGAGGGTCTGGCAAGCTGAGGTAGGGAGGAGGGGGAAACGACCAAATTTAGATATTTTCAAATAAAGACGGGGGTGGACCCTGAGCGAATAAGTGGCATTTATATGGTGCTTTAAAGGTTTACAAAGCACTTTATATACACTAACTCATTTGGTACTTACAATAACCTGGGAGGTAAATGGTGCTGTTAAACCATTTTATAGACATGGAAACTGAGATTCAGAGATTTAGTGACTTGTCTAAGGTCCCACCGCTAGTGAATGTCAGAGGGAGAATTTGAACGGTCTCTCCTGGCTCCAAGTCCAGTGAGTGTTCTTTCCCTTGCCAGATCTTAGTAGACCCTGAAACAGAAGTGAAAGAAAAAAAGCATTTCTCTATAAAATAAGACAACCAGCTTAATGATAATGAAGCTTAAGCTTTCTAGGTTTCCGTCTCCTCCTCTATAGAAGGTTCCTTTCTTTTCTAACATTCTATAATTCTGACTGATTTAACAGGAGGCTTTTCTATGAATACAATTCGGTTCAGTCCTTTTTTCACCCATTTTTGACTCTTCATGATCCCATGGGGGGGACGGGGTTTGCTGGAAAGAATACTGGAGTGGTTTGCTAATTCCTTCTCCAGCTCATTTTACAGAAGAGAAAACTGAGGCAAATGGGGTTGAGTGACTTGCCCAGGGTCATACAGCTAGTAAGTGGCTGAAGCCAGATTTGAACCAGACCCCAGAACTGCAGCAGTCTAGCCACTGTCCCACCTATCTGCCCTATATGAATACAGTAACTTCCCTAAAAGAAATCATTTTTCCCCTCTAAGAAGAGATTAAGATGGATCCTGCTAACGTCTGTGAATGGACTCAAGGAATGACTTAAACTTACAACTCCCTGAAACCTTAATGAGGGAGGACTGGCTAAGTGCCCACTTCTTTAGGCCTTGGGAGATGGGGGTGGGGTGAGGGAAATGAAAAGCAAGCAAAGAAATACAAAATAAGTATAATTTGTGGTCTTTAACCTCAGCCCAAAAAACCAATATGGGAAAATCCATGAGAAAACTAGCAAACAATGCAAGACAAGCTCTATCATTAAAAATTTCATTGTGTGGCAATGGTTTTAAGATAGCTGTTCAGAGAGATCAGTGAGGACTAAAAACAATTCAAACTTGTTTGACACTAGTCAACAAAAGGGCATTGCTCTTCTAGCAGTTAAGAACTTTGATTTCCTTTTCATTCTCCTAGTTCACTTGTAGGTAGATGGAAGGCTTCATATGTTGAAAGATGTTCTTCCTTCGTTCTTGAAGAGAACCAATGACATCACTGGATGATGTCTTGACTTGTGCATGAATTTGATTTAAGTGAGGCAAAGTTGCACAAAGTCTTCAGCCTCACTTTCTTTTCCTGAGTCCTCAAAGTCCACTAGCAAGACAAAAGTCTAGATGAGTGTTGATGCCTTAGGATACAGTGGATGACCTTGGTATCTTTCATGCCTGACTGAGCTCTAAGTGCTCCACAGCCCCTGCTTCAGCTGCCTTCATGGCTATTGGAATAAATTGTTCTCATTCCCTCATTGTACCAGGGAAAGGTCTGTCGAAAGAGTGTAGGAAGAGTCCTGGATTTCTGTTCCTGCTCCAACAACAATGGGTCACCTTTATGTGGAAACTTTAAGGCAAGCTTAATATTCCCACATTAGGGAAAAGGAAACTGAGATCCAGGAAAGTAGTGACTTGCCCAAGGTCCCTTCCAGCTCATAATATCTGTGACTCTAGTCAGGGAAGGCTAAAACTGGCCTTTGAAGATGGCTTAGATTTGAATGGACTGAAGGGAAGAAAGATATTCCAAGAAGAGGGGTGAGCATGAGGAAAATCACAGAGACTAAAATGATTATAGCATGTGCAGAGAAAATGGGGACCAAGGTTTGTGTTGGGGAGTATAGGAAGCACGGGACAGATTACAAAAGGCCTTGAGAGCCAAGCAAACAGGTTTTGACGGGATATAATATAACATCCAATGATGACCAATGAAGATTCTTGAGTGGGGGGAGTAAGTGACAGGAGCTTGGGGCAGATTAGTATGGCAGTGTCTGGTGCACAGAACATGGAAGGAGGGAAGAATGGAGGTGGGGGCCAGCTGAGAGACTACCACAAAAAGCAAGAAATGAAATGGTGGTGATTGGGATAAGAGGAGAGAAAACGGGAACAGAAAAGAAGTAATTTTGAGAGCTATTTCAAAGGGAAAAAATGACAGAACTAGACTAGAACTAGAACAACTTATTTGTTACATAAGATAAAGAAAATAGGAAGAGTTAAAGCTAAATCCAAAAAGTGGAGCCTGAGTGATTGGTAGAATAGTGCTGAGTAGAAAGAAGAAAGACAGAAAGAGAAAAGTTGGAAAGAGGAGCTGGCTTTAGGGAAAGAGGAAGAATTTGCTCCATTCCAGTAGGTGGGTCAGAAGATAAACTTCCGGGCCTGGAGCCAGGAAGATCTGAGGTCAAGTCCAGTCTCAGACACTTACTTAATCCTGGGCAAGTCATTTAACCTCGTATTGCTCCGGTTTCCCCATCTGTAAAATGGGGATAATAAGAGTCCCTCCCTCCCAAGGCTTGTTGTGAAGATAAAATGCAATATTTGTAAAGTGCTTGGCACAGTGCCTGTTACCTGATAGCTATATGAATGTTAGTCATTCTTATGACTGTTATCATCATCAAACATAATGATGAAAGAGTTTAGAATCCTATTGAGAAGGGTCTAGTAAGTTACTAGAAATGTGAGTAAGAGGAAAAGAGGAAAGACAAAGATTTGGGAGTTATCATCATAGAGGTCAGGGTGGAAGCCGTGAGAATGAAAGAGTTCTCCAAGGAAGAGTATTGATAAATAAGAGCAGAAGACGCAGAAACAGAGAGGAAACAAAATAGGTGCCTATTGATGAGGCAATGGCACCTATTTGTGTATGAACGTTCAGGAGTATTATGGCACCTTAAGAGATAACAAATGCGAAGAATTCAAGAAAACTTGGGGATACTGGAAGGACTGATGAAGAGCAAAGTAAGCCCAACTAATTTACACAAGGACCACAATAATCTAAAGGAAAACAGCACCTGGAAATATTAGTGCTCAGATCAATGCAATGGCCAATTCTGAGTCCAAATAGTTAGTGAAGAAATCTTTTCTCGTTCTACTCACCAAGGAAGTGCTCGTCTAAAGTGGACAGGTGTTTTCAAATAGTAAATTACTGCTTTGTTTTACTTAACTGAATTTCTTAGTTACAAGAGGTGGCTATTTTGGAGGGCAATGTTGGAAAATGACAAAGATTTTAAAAATCAAATAATTTCAAGAACAACAACAACAACAACAACAAAAGGATGGGGCAGATCACCTGATCAGCAAGATGACCCAGGAGTTGTTTTCTACAAATCTCTGCCATCCAGAAACCTCAGGAAAAAGGAATCATGTCCCAGTAACAAAAAGTGAATCCACAGGATAAAAAGACAGAAATATCACACAAGGTGAAAAAGCTCATGAAATAATAATGAAGAATAGAAATACTTAGAGCCTCTACTCAGCACTCTTGCTCTTCAGTCTACTATGCACATGGATCACCAGCAATACAAACTATCTTTTCAGCCTGTGCACCTAGGTCTGTCTGTGAACATCTCTGCCCAGTCCACCTACAGCAATGACTTAGACTGAGCCTCTCCTAACCCCACAAGATATAGAAGACATTGATTGTGCCCATGGGCAGAGCAACTGTAAAGAGAAGTCATCGGTAGGATAGAACTTATTAGAGGGAAAAGAATTTTCATGCCAGAGAGAAATAGGATTGGAAACTCAGCTGGGACCATTCACCTTGTCCCAAGAAGTTACTCTGAGTAAAGACTCAGTCCAGGTTCCCGTGACACCGAACATGATGAGACTCCAGGTATCTGTACATAACTCTTTGTGGTCAAAGAGTAAGGAGGGGAGACACTGAAGAAGAAGAAAACTTTGGGAAAACAAAAGAAATGCTGAACAAAAATTTCAAGGGAGAAAGTCTGAATAAAAACCTAGCTCACAAATAGATAAAACAACAGAAAAGATCATAAGCACATTAAAAAAAGAATAAGTAGAAATTCAAAGAGACAGCAAAGCACAATAAACAAGTATTTAAATATGATAGAAAATTAATTGAACTTCTCTAATCCAAAGACTACCTAGAGATCATGGAATAACATCAAGAAAACCCAGAAAGGTTCAAAAGAGAAATTATTCTCAAAATTGTTAGAAAATGGTATTAGGAATGAAATTAGGTTAGAAATCAGAGTTCTTGGGGGGTGGCTAGGTGGTGCAGTGAATAGAGCACTGGCCCTGGAGTCAGGAGGACCTGAGTTCAAATCCAGCCTCAGACACTTAACACAAAAACTAGCTGTGTGACCTTGGGAAGTCACTTAACCCCAATTGCCCTCCAAAAAAAAAGGCAAAAAAAAAGAAAAAGAAAAAAGAAAGAAAGAAATCAGAGCTCTAGAGGCAGAATTTTTTTTAAAGTGAGGGACTTAAAAAGAAGATGAAATGAACATTATTCCCAAAGAAGTAGAAGTCTTAAAGCAAAAAAAAATGACAGATTTAGAACACACATACACACACACACACACACACACACACACACAAATACAGAAGTAGAATAAAATTTGCCAGAAGAGAAACAAAAGGCAACAAAAGTTAAAAGAATATCTGAATTCTAGAGAATCCTAAGCAACTGGCCAGGATTCAGTGATAACCTAAAATCCCAATATCATACCACAGGAAATAATACAAGAAAGCTGTTCTGAACTTTTGAATATAAACAACAAAACACTTATTAAGCAAATCCACAGATTTCTGCCAAGTAAAAAGCTGTTCATGTGTTGAAAGACAGCATCGTGCAGAGTACTAGAATTGTAGTCAAGAAGGCCTTGATTCAAATTCTGCCCCCAAAACTTGCAGTCTATATGGCACCAAGCAATCACTTAACATCTCTGTGCCCATTTCCTCCCATGTTGAGAGTCTTATGCTCAATGGCTTCCAAAATCCCTTCCAGCCACAAATCTTTGATCACATGGGGAAAAAAATCCATGACTGAAACTCAAAACTCAGTAATGAGAAAACAACAACAAATAAAACAAATTTTGCAAGTAGACAGGATAACGATTTTCAAGTATGAAAGAATTCCCCTTCAAATGACCCAGAGTTATTCTGCAGTCATAAGAAATTAGAGAAAGGAATGGCTTTGTAAAAGAGCTCGAGATGCAACTCAAAATACCATATTCTACAATCCCATTATTCATGCAAAAACATGGACCTTCAACAACAGGGAAGCACTGAGGGCATTCCTGCAAAGAAACAAAACATTGGCAAGCAATTTAACTTACAATCACCTAAACAACAAAAACTCAGCAAGATAAGAAACACTATGTTGTTGTTGTTGTTGTTCAGTCTTGTCTTATTCCTTGTGATCCCATTTGGGGTTTTCTTTGCAGAGGTACTGGAGTGGTTTGCCTTTTCTTTCTCCAGCTCATTTTACAGATGAGGAAACTGAGGCAAACAGGGTTAAGTGATTTGCCCAAGGTCACACAGCTAGTAAGGGTCTGAGGCCAGGTTTGAACTCAGGAAGATGAGTCTTCCTGACTCTAGATCCAGCACTTTATCCATTTCATCCAACCCAGCTTCCCCAGGAAACAGTATAGTGTAGTAGAAAGAAAGCTTAGTAAGAAATCAGAAAACTCAGTTCAAATACCAGCTCTGTCACTTTACCTGTGTGTCACTTGTTTGAGTCTCAATTTTCTTATCTGTGAAATAAGCAGTTTGGGCAAGATGACCTCTGAAGTCTCTTCCATGCTCTAGATCCTTGATTACTTATACAATAGGGCAAATAAGTGTGATTATGATGAAAAGACTAAGTAATACAATACATTCTCATGTTTGTGCACCATTCCATGAGAGACAGAGACAGAGAGATTGAACTAACAGAAGAAAGAACAAAGAGTGATTATCAATGGACAGAGGCCATAAGAAGCTTAATATTTAAGGAGAACTTAAAGAATCAGGAAAATGGAAGGAAGAAAAACTGAATGAATACTTAATGGACTTCTCAAAGATTATGGAACAACAGCAAGAAAATCCAGGAAGGATAGCCATTCTCCACTAGATAAATGATCTAAGGATATGAGCAAACAGTTCTTAAGAGAAGAATTGCAAAGTATTCACAACCACATGAAAGAATACTCTCAGTAATAATAAAAGAAATGCAGATCACAACAACCCTGAGGTTTTGCCTCACCCCCCCCCCCAAATTGCCAAAAATGATAACATTCCATGTTGGAGGGTTTTGGAAGACTAAGGCACACTGATCCATTATTGGTGGAGATATGAAAGGCAAAACCGTTCTGAAACACAATTTGGGATTTTGCAAATAAAGTGACTAAAATCGTCAGACCCTTTGAATCAGAGACTCCATTACTGAGATTATATCCCAGGGAAGCCTTTGATAAAGAACTCCTCATATACAAATATTTATAGCAGCACTTTTAGGGATAGCAAAGAATCAGAAACAAAGTAGATGTCCATCAATTGGGAAATGGCTAACCAAATTGTGGCACATGAATGTAATATAGTGTTGTAAGAAATTCTGTGTGTGATGAAGATAGAGAATCATGGAAAGATCTATATTAACTGAGCCAGAGCCAAGAAAACAATGTACACAGTGAATACAACAGTGTACGTGGAAAGAACTACATGATGGGAAAAAAAAGAATGTAACAAAATTTTAAAGAGGGGAGAATACATGGGATACTATGATGATAGAAGAAGCTAATAAAAGCTTACCTTTTTTTCTTTTTTTTTTGGAGAGCAATTGGGGTTAAGTGACTTGCCTAAGGTCACATGGCTAGTTTTTATGTTAATGTCTGAGGCCAGATTTGAACTTAGGTCCTCCTGACTCCAGGGCCAGTGCTTTATTCACTGTGCTACCTAGCCACCCCAAAAGCTTACTTTTTAAAAAAGGAAATCCAGAATGGTTCAAAAAATAAATTATTCTCACAAGATAGCATTGTTAAACGAAAATATTGGGAATGAAACTATAAGTCAGAAGGGAAGGAAATAAACATTTATTGAGTACCTACTATGTGCCAGGATATTTAATCCTCATTTAATCCTCACAACAACCCTGGGAGATAGATGTTATTATTAACCCCATTTTATAGTTAAGGAAACTGAGGCAGACAGACATTAAGTGACTTATCCAGGGTCACAAAGCTAGTAAGTGTTTAAGGCTGAATTTGCACTCAGGTCTTCCTGCCTACAGGTCCAATGCTCTATCCACTGTATTCTCAATGCAGAAATTCTTTTTAAAAGAGTAAGGCTTAAAAAGACACAATAGACCTACCCTAACCTCTTATTAGTAAATATTTGATTTTTTAAAGGGGAAAGGTAAGGCAATTAGGGTTAAGTGACTTGCCCAAGGTCACACAGCTAGTAAGTGCCAAATGTCTGAGGCTACATTTGAACTCAGGTCCTCCTGACTTCAGGGTCGGTGCTCTATTTGCTGCACCACCTAGCTGCTCCAATATTTAATCCTTTTATGGGAGAAATAACACAACAAGCTATTGCACAAGTGGGCAGTGTAAGACATAGAGATGTATTCCTGCCAAGTCTTCTGCACCCTGAGGAGGAAGATACAAATCCCCAAAGGCAGTCAGTTCCCATATTGGTAAAGGTGGCCATAGACTCAAAGACAGAATAACCTGGCTATAGGAGAGAACATTTCCTTCCTTACTTCTTCCTTCCTTCTTTCCTTTCTTCCTTCCTTCCTTTTATTTTTCTTTCACTTCCCATTAACTCATATCCATTCCCAGCCCTTTCCTTAGAGCAAGTATGGCCAGGCAAATCAAATTATAGATTATGTATGAAAATCTATATCTCATTCTGCATTTTCAGTCTATCATCTGTCTGCTAAGATATGGGGATGCATCAGGTCATATAAGTCATCCAAAGTTTCTCTGAATTCTTCATATTTGTCATTTCCTCTGGCATAATAACATTATATTACATTCATATATCACATTTTTTTCAACCATTTCCCCATTGATGAGCATCCACTTTTGCTACCATGAAAAGTGCTGCTGTAAGAACACTTTTCTTTTCCATATCTTTGACCTCTGTGGAGCAATGCCAAGGAGTGGTGATGTTGGTTGTTGTCCGTTCTCAAAGAGGACCAAAATGACATAACCATGGTAATGTCAAGTTCAGTGTGTTTGACTGTGACTGTTCAGACTAATATGAGCCCAGAATGCTCCTGCAAAGGTCAGGCACAAATAGTCCAAGTGAACATTTGGGGTGAATTCTCTAAATTTGCACAGCTTGCACTTTTTCCTGAGCTATTTCAATTCTGCTTTGCTCATAAAGCTGCGCAGTCTTGTGCCAGTATCTCCCACGTCACATAATCAGTTCCAAAGTTCTTGAGAGACCTTGAGAGCATCCTTGTATCACTTCTTCTGACCACCATGTGAATGTTTGCCCTGTGTGAGTTCTTCATAAAATAGTCTTTTTGGCAAGCATATGTTGGCATTCAAACTACGTGGCCAGCCCATTGGAGTTGTGCTCCCTGAAAAAGAGTTTGAATGCTTGGCAGTTTAGTTTGAGTAAGGACCTCAGTGTCTGGTACCTTATTCTGCCAGGTGATCTTCAGAATCTTACTAAGGCAATTTAAATGGAAGCAATTCAGTTTCCTGGCATGGCGCTGGTAGATTGTCCAGGTTTCAGAGGCATACAACGAGGTCAGCACAAGGGCTCTGTAGACCTTCAGTTTGGTAGTCAGTCTGATACCTCTTCCATACTTTCTTTCAGAGCCTCCCAAACACTGAGTTAGCTCTGTTAATGCCTACACCAACCTCATTATTAATGTGTACATACCTGGAAAGTACAGTTCCAAGGTAAGTGAATTTGTCCACAGCATTCAAACTTCTCCATTTGCTGTAACCGATGGTTCCATGTATGGATGGTGTGGTGGTGGCTGATGGAGCACCTGTGCTTTCTTGGTGTTATTTGTTAGGCCAAAATTAGCACAAGCAGCAGAGAATTGATCCATACTTTGTTGCAGCTCAGCTTCAGAGGCTGCATTGAGTGCACCATCATCCACAAGCAGAAAATCACGCATCAACACTCCCTCCACTTTGGTCTTGGCTTGTAGTCTTTTCAAATTGAAGAATTTACCATCAGTGTGGTAGCTGACCTTGATGCCATGCTGGTCCTCATTGAAAGCATTTGACAACATGGCTGAAAACATCATACTAAAAAGCATGAGAGCAAGCACACAGCCTTGTTTCACTCCATTGGTGACTGGGAAAGCATGAGAGCATTGTTCATTATCCAGAACCTGGGCAAGCATGCCATCATGAAAAAGACATACAATGCTGATGAACTTCTCTGGGCAACCAAATTTTGACTTAATTTTCCATAAACCCTCATGACCAACAGCATCAAGGGCCTTGATCAGATATATTAACATTGTATACAGACCTCTGTTCTGCTCCTGGCATTTCTCCTGGAGTTGTCAGGCAGCAAATACCATTTCGAATGCTCCTCAGCACTTTCTGAAGCCACACTGGCTCTTGGGTAAATGACCATCTTCCAGGTGAAGAATCAGCCTTTTAATGAAGATTCTGGCAAGAATCTTGTCAGCAGTGACTTAGAGAGGGACTGCCCCTGTGATTGTCACAGGACAATCTATTTCCTTTACTTTTATAGAGATGGACAATGGAGGCATCCTTGAACTCCTAGGGGATAACCTCCTCTTGCCATATAACCCAGCTTTTATATGAGCAGTGGAGCCCCTACCTCATAAATATCATCTGGAATAGAATCAGCACTAGGTGCTTTGCCACAAGAAAGGAACCTAATGGCATTCAGAACCTCTGCTTCAGCTGGAACTTTAGCATTCATATTATTTGGGGCATAGATCAAAATTGCTTTACAGAATGTTTAGAGCATTTTGCAGCTCCATCCACAGGGCCTTAGCATGTATCTTCTGGTATGAACTTAAAGAGACCCCTAATGAGCATTTAAGAAAAAAAATAGTAAAAGAAAGCTGAAGCTAGAGATCGGAAATCCTCCCCTCTGATAACCACAGTTAACAGCCTCTTCCAGTGTCTGACAAATCATCAAGAAGAAGCACAAGATGAAGGTGACCAAATATACATTATCAATAATTAATGTCATTCTTCCGAAACCCAGTATAGCCCAAATAAGACAGACTCTTACATTGCCTATGGGACTTTTAAGTCAGTGGATTGAGTCAGTCTCTTCCCTGAGTTTTCAGCCGGTTCAGTTTAGTCTGTGGGTTTCCTGATACATTTTGCTTTTGGGCCCTGTGCATTCTGGTCTTCTCCTACCCAGAAAAGCCTGTTTATTTCTAAAAGTCAGCATCCTCTGCGAGGACTGGGAGACAGGGTCAGAACAAAGAGAGTTGCACTATGTCTTGCTGGGCAGTATTGGTGTTAGAACGTGACCCCGGTGGGGCCCAGGTCGCAGATTCTATGGCACTAGTTTGTGTTGCTAACCATGGGCAGTCTGCTAGCCTGCTGTCAGTCACAAGGGGAGTTGAGTGAGACGCTGTGAATACATAAGTACTAAAGGAAAAAAAAAACCCAGCCCCAAGCAATGGAGACCAGCAGCATCAGCTCTGTATGTGAAAGTATGGCCCAGGACCACACCTAATGGGGAGAAATGGGATGACTTTTCTAAGGACGGTCCATGTACTCTGTTTGCTTTTACTCTAGACCTAGTATTGGGCCAAATGCAAAAATCATGGAGTCACAGAATTGGATGAAACCTTAGAAGTTTTCTAATCCAGTCTGGACCTAGATAGGAATCCCTTCTATAATATCCCTAAGGGGAAGGGAACGAGCATTTATTAAGCACCTACTGTGTTCCAAACACTGTGCCAAATGCTTTATAAATATTATTTCATTTGATCCTTACAGCAACCCTGGGAGGTAGATGCTATTATTAATTATCCCCATTTTTACAGTTGAGGAAACTGAGACAGAGGTAAACTGATTCGCCCAAGCTCACACACAGCTAAGAAGTGTCTGTAGCTGAATTTGAAGTCAGGTTTTCCTGATTCCAGGCCCAGAGCTCTATCCACTGGGCCACATAATTGTCTCCACCTAGGTAGAAGAGAACAATGCTATTTTATTATAACAAGAGGAGAAAGAGAGAAATCCAGATCAGAAGACCAAAGCAGCAGTAGTATACAGAGAATAGGGTCACAGCCCACATAATCATAGAATTTTTAGAGCTGGAAGGAAACTTAGATATTACATAACCCCCCCCTTCTTTTTGTACAGCAAAACAACCTAATAAGCAGCCACTTAGCCTCTGTTTGAAGATCTCTGATGACCGTGGACACACTACTGTGTGGCCATTCTATTTCTTATTGTTCAGTCATTTTTTTCAGTCATGTCTGACTCTTCATGGACCCATTTGGAATTTTCTTGGCAAAGGTACTGGAGTAGTTTGCCATTTCCTTCTCCAGCTGATTTTACAGATTAGGAAATTGAGGTAAACAGGGTTAAGTGACTTGCCCAGGGCTACTCAGCTAGTAAGTGTCTGAGACCAGATCTGAACTCAGGAAAATGAGTCTTCCTCACTTTAGACCCAGTGCTTTCTCTATCCGCTGTGCCACCTAGCTACCCCCATTCTACTTCAGCACAACTCTAATCATTAGAATTTTTTTCTTGTGCAAGGTGCTGCCCCTTCTACACATGAACATTTTATTTGCTGAAGGGGACAGAGAAAGGGCAGACATAAGAGAAACTGACAAACGTCATCTTGGGAAGAAATGAAGCCTCTCAGACAAGATGTTGAGGAAAGACGCAGACTGTTGCTCATCCTTCATTTTTGAAGAGGACCAGTGACATCACAGGGTGATGTCTTGACTTGCTTGTGATTTGGATTTAAGTGAGGCAGAGTTGTACAGGCATCACTCTCACTCTCTCTTCCAGAGTCATCAAAGTCCAGTAGCAGGACAAAAGTCAAGAAGTTTGGCTATGGCTTCAGATGCAGTGGATGACAGTGTCTTAGATATCTGACCGAGCTCTAAGCACTCCATAGAACCTGCTTCAGCTACCTTCGTGCCCAGTGGAACAAATGGTTCTCATTCATTGGGGGAAGTCTTCACATCCTTGGGATAGACACCCCCCAACTCATCAATGAGCTTGAGACCCATCAGTGACCTCCAAGCTGGGTTAGCCTGTCTGCTGAGATGGCTTTTACCAGGTGGCCACTGCACATGCTACGGCTTCTTCAAGCCACAGGTGAGAGTTCAGTGCCCAAGACACCAAAGGTGGATAGCAGCCCTGAAAAGTTCTGGGCAAGCCCTCATACCAGAAGTGCTAGTCCTCCCTGGACACCCACACACTGTTTTGAGACCTTGAAAGAAGAGTGTACTAAGAGGACTTGCCTGAACTTAATGCATTCACTGAGGTAGTGGTGACTACAAGGCATTGTGGTCACTCAATTCACTCATTTGCATTTGACTGTTTTCAGATTTTTGAAGGTTATAATGGAGACATTGAAAGTCATTGTTTGGAGACTATGGGAAGATCATAAAGGACTCCTAGGATCCTGCTTGACAGAAAGACAAAAGTGAATCTTGTCAGTTTTATATCATGTTAGATAAAGGTTCCAACATGCAGTTCTGGCACCAGATTGCTGGGCAAGTCATCTAACCTCTCTTAAGTGTCAGTTTCTTCATTTATAAAACAAAAGACTAGATGATTTCTGTGCTGCTTTCTAGTTCTTAAATGCTGCTCCTGTTCCAGAGCCAGAGGGATTTGGCTGCTTTTCCTCTGGGCTTTTACTAGGGAAGGGCAATGCTGAGACATGGTCTTCTTGTCTTGTTTCCAGAGACAGCATAGTATGCTGCCAAGATCACTGCAATTGGAATCAAGAGACCTGGGTTCAAATTCTGACTTAGTTACAAGCCATGTGACTCTGGACAAGTCATTTAACCTTTCTGAGCTTTAGTATCCTCATCTGTAGAATGGGGATTATACTTGGACTGCACACTTCACATGGTTGTTTTGAAGACTGTCTGTTTTTTTATAATGTTATAAAGACCTATGTTGGAAAAGGAAATGGCAAATCACTCCAGTATCTTTGCCAAGAAAATCCCAAAAAGGGGTAACAAAGAGTTAGCCATGACTAAAAATGACCAAACAACAAAAGATCTTTGTAAATTGAGCTATTGTTATAAGGAAGGAATAAGAATTTATTAAGTGCCTACTCTGTGCAAGTCACCTGCTAAGCACTTTACAAACATCTCATTGGATCTTCACTACAGCCCTTTGAGTTACGTGCTATTATTTTCCCCATTTTGCAGTTCAGAAAATTAAGGCAGGCAAAGGTAAAGCTACTTACCCAAGGTCACACAGCTAGGAAGTGTCTAAGGGCAATTTTGAATTTGTCTTCCTGAATCCAAGGTCAATGCTTTATTTACTGCACTACCAGCTGCAGTGAATTCTTCTTTTTGAAGAATCTTCTATTATGATTCCATTTACCTGCTATTCATATAACCAAGAGCTGTATTGCTCAATCTATGAGCCACAACACTGGGAGGTAAGAGAGACCTCTTATGGAATCACTAGCTGCCTTTCGGCCTTTTACCCCACCTTTACCCTCACCAGACCCCAGAGCCTAAAATCTACACTAGAAACATTAGCTAAAATACCGTGCTTCCAGACCCTATCTTAAACTTGGCAGGGAATGAAGCAATGTGTAATTCTGCAGCTCGTGCACAGCATCAATTCAGCTCTGCAAAGGGAACATGTCACAATAATCTAGCCCCTATTCTATCATCTCCCCAGTCCTGATCATCCAGTCTCATCACCTTAGGTATGGTCAGTTTGCCCATCCCATCTTAGCTCTATTATTATAACCATTCCTACTCTTCTCTAGTTCTATTCATACACATTTCTTCTAATCACTGGGCCCTTTGGACCCTTTGTTTTGTTGTCAATAAGCTCTCTAATATACCCAAACTTTTACTTACTCATTCCTTCCACCTCTTTAACTGAAATCTGGATCTCCCCTAAAAATACCATATCCTTTGCACCTCTTTCCATCATAGGCCTCTCCCCTCTAATCATGGAGTCAAGAGAAAGGGTGTTCATATTCTTTGGTCCTCAGGGATGCTTCCAGACTATTTCTCTACCATCTTCCCTCAGTGATGGGTAATCTATTGGTAATGTTCAATTCATTTGTACCAACCTCCTATTATTCCTTGTGTTGTTCACTTACCAAAAGGCAGCGTACTGTAATGAGAAGAAAGCTTGGCTGAAAGTGAGACGATCTGGGCTCCCACCCTGACTCTGCCTATACTTCCTGTATAACCTGGGTACCCACTTCACTCTCCTCACGTGGAAAATGAGGGCATTAGGCTGACTCAGTGGTCTCTAAGGTCCCTTCCAGCTCGAGCCCTATGACTTCTCCCAATGTTTCCTGTTACATGAGTACCTGCCTCAGCTCAGATAATCTCTTCCTCCATAAAGCTTATTAATTCATTCTCCCCAGTTTGGGTCATTGGCAAATTCGATCATATCAGTGCAACAAAAAGCAGAAAATCATAGTTAGAGGACACCAAACAAGATACCTTTCTCCAAATGGACATACATCCATTACTGTCCGGTCATCTGACAGGTTCAAAATCAATCCATCTAACGCTACTATCATTTAAGCCACCTGGGTGCACTGGAGGAAGCTAGGTCATACAGCGAGTAGAGCGCTGGACCTGGAATCAGGAAACTTTGAGTTTAAAACTAGCCTCAGACACTGACTAGTTGTATAATCCTGTACAAATCAGTGGATTTCACTTTGCCCCAGTTTCCTCATCAGTAAAATGGGAATAGTAACACCTACTTCTCAGGGTTGTTGTAAGGACGAAATAATATTTGTAAAACATTTGAAGATGAGATTAATCAAGCAAAAAAAAAAATCTCACTTTTATACCAAACTTTTTGGTTTGAAAAATACTCTCCTCCAATGACCTTGTGAGGCAGAAATAGTGTAAATATTATTATAACCATTTAGAAGATGAGGAAATTAAGGTTTAGAGAGGTTAAGTGATGTACATGGGGTTCATACAGTTAATTAGATAGCAGAGGGAGGATTTAAACACAGATATGACCCAAAGCCTAGTTTTCTTTTTATTTAATTAAATTTTATTTTATCTTCATGAAGATCTGCCTTCTCTCCTACCTACCCACCCAAACTCCATCCCCACTGGGAAAGCAAAACAAAAAAGTCCCTTTTACAAGCTTGGATAGTCAACAAAACTAATTCCCCCCTTTAAAATTAGCTCTATTTTCCAGATTTTCATTGTATTTTATTTAATTGAACCAAGACTTAATTAATCTGTCTAATGCAAGGTGGGGCAGTCAGGTAGCTTAGTGGATTAGAGTGCCAGGCCTAGAGTCATAAAGACTCATCTTCCTGGGTTCAAATCTGGCCTCAGACACTAACTAGCTGTGTGACCCTGGGCAAGTCACTTCACTCTGTTTGCCTCAGTTTCCTCATCTATAAAATGAGCTGGAGAAAGAAATGGCAAACCACTCCAGTATCTTTGCCAAGGAAACCCCTAAATGGGTTATGAAGAGTTGGACACAATTGGAATGAAACAACAACAGAAAAATATAAGGTAGAGAGGCAAGCCAGGAAGACTTGTATTCAAGTATCCACCTCTGACACATGCTGAGGAAACCAACCTCTCAGTTCCCTCCTCCCCACCCTCCAACAATTCTAAAAAAGGAGGTGCAAGTTTGCATTGGTAGTGGAAGTTCCTCAGTGGGAGTTCACAAATTTAGTCTTTATCCCTATGTACAAATATAGTCCTTGCCCTCAAGGAGTCTTTATTTTAGGGGCACAACTTGTGCACAGATAAGTATATATGAGGTAACTTTGAAGAATGAATGAGATAACAAAGCATTCACTGAGTCCTTTTTATGCACAAAGCCCTGTGCCAAGCTGGGGAGGGGAGCACAAATGGAAAATTAAGACAGTCCCTCCTCACAGGGGGCTCACACTCTGATGGCAGAGGGGGGACAACACTAATAGAGGAGGAAGAGAGAATTTCCTATTAAGGATGATTAATGACATGACATGACATGGCACCTGACTTGATGGTGTTGGACCTGAAAGGAAATAAGGATTGTGGCAGCAAAAGTAAAGAGGGAGGGCTTGGGTTACTGTGCAGAGGGTAGAAATCCCTGTCACCAGACTCATATGGAAAACATTCCAGAGAACTGAAAGAAAAAAAAAGGCAGGTGTCACCACTCAGCTACTATCAGGGACCTTTGAAGGAACTTGATAAAGCCAAGCTGATTCCTTGAAATTACCAACTACTTATTGTAGCTTACAAACTAAAATTTTAATAGTGTCTTATAGATGGTCTCGTCTGCATAGAGGAACTTCCAGTGTGGAAATTTCCTCTACTGAAGGAGATCAAAATCTATGACTTGATTTGTTCAGTTGTTTTCAGTTGTGTCTGACTCTTCATGACCCCATTTGGGACTTTCTTGACAAAGATACTGGAACGGTTTGTCATTGCTTTCTCCAGCCCATTTTACAGATGAGGAAACAGAGGCAAACAGGGTTAAGTGACTTGCTCAGGATCACATAGCTAGTAAGTGCCTGAGGCCAGATTTGAACTCAGCAAGACGAGCTTTCCTGACTCCAGGTTCAGGGCTCTATCCACAGAGCCACCTAGATGCCTTGACTTGATAGGTAAGTCCTAAGGTGATTCTCAAGGCACTGAAAGTTTGTGACTTGCCCAGGTTCACGCTGCTAGTAAGTATAAGATTATAAACATTAAAGCACTACACACCAATCATAATAGTATGTTTCAGTAGTATAGTACTATATAGGAGCATATTTTTAGGATTTTACCAAGAACCAAAGTCAAGTTCAACAGCACTCATTTATATTACACTATAATTTGAAGACTCTATCCTTTTTTTTTTTTGAGAATCAGGACAAAAGTTATCCATCTCCAGTCTAAGGCACCCCCCCATTCCCAAGATTTTTCAAAGATCTCTTAATAGTAGTTCATCAGTCATGTTTGCCAATTCTTTTAGCTGCCTAAGAAGCAGTTCATTTAGGCCTGATAATTTGTATGTATTGGGAACAGCTGTGTTTAGATGCAATTCCATTTTTGATGGCTAATGTTCCTTGGCAATGAAAACTGATGCCACCTAAGATACGAGAATTTCTGTCTTCTCTTTAGTGTCGGTTATTGAGAGAAAGTAATATTATGCTGTTATATTAATTATTATTAATTATATTGTTAATATTATTGTATCATTATTAATTATATTATTTAATAATACAATGCTATTATATTTATGATGAATTTGTGACCCATTCTTTTCTTCCTATTTCTTTTAAGACTCAACTCCTAAAAAGGTCAGTCAACCTCTGAAGGGCATGCTTACTGATGAAATGGCTTCTAGACCCCAAGGCACATGCTTCTGGGAGACCTACTTTCTTTTTAGAATTTATATGGAATTCAGTTTCAGCAAGCCTTTGCCTGGAGAAGAACCCCCAGTCCTTGAGTCCCTCCATTAGAGTTTAGGACAACCCAATCTGGGATTCTTTTTTGAAACTAGGTAAAAGAGGTCATTCTTTGCCTCATCTCTTATCTGGCCTTACTCACTGAATGGGCACTGCATCAGTCAAACTAAGGCCTGGAAAATAAATTTAAAAGGCCAAGGTCTTCCACTGCATCTGAAGCCATCTCCAGTCATCCTAATCTATTTCTTGCCACTGGACCCAGATGGCTATGAAGGAGAAAGTGAGGCTGGTGACCTTGCACTGCCTTACTTAAATCCAATTCACTTGCCAGTCATGGCATCACATTCCTGATGTCATGTTCCTCTTCAAGAACAAAAAACAAACTACAAGGCAACCCAGATCATGAAGGAAAAAAGTAGCCAGAAAGGTCCAGATGGAAATGGTTTTCCCTGTCCAGATGCCTTGAAGCTACTAAGTCTCATGAACAAGTCAAGTTCTCAGCAGGAGGAGACGAAGAAGACTTCTAATCTACTTCCTCATTAAATGCCCATCTACTGGGGTTGATTTTCACTTGTCAGGGGAGTTCCCTTTCAGAAGGGATTTAAGGCATTTCAAGGTCTCCCTTAGCATCTTTGGTAATAACCAAAATTCTCTCAATAGAGAGAAACCACTAACCATCCACTTATTGATTGCTGACTATCCTAATCAATAAAATAATTACTACTTACTCAGAAACTCTTTCTCTCAGCATTATCATTCGTCACAGTTATAGTGCCTTGCACATAGTAGGCAGTTTAAAATCCTTGTTAGTTGATTAATCATTGTCCTATCCATACAGGGCCATAGTCCAGTCCCTTTTTTGATATACTTTTTGCCCCTAACATAGCTTTTTTTCTTTTTTTTTTAAACAAATACTTTATTAACTTCTGTTCTACATCATTCATTTCCGCCAGATTTTGAGTTACAATCATTTTCCCCCCATTATTCCCCTACCCACCCTCCCAGAATAGCAGTCCCACAAGATATCGCTTCCTCCAATCTGCTCTCTCCCATACCTTCTCCCATACCCCCATCGACTTCCATTAGAGGAAGATGAATCTTTGTGTCCCAATGCCTGCACATCTTATCTCCCAATTATAGGCAAAAGAGTATTAATAATAGTATTTATATATATATTTGAAACATTTAATGTTACGACCTTGAATTTCAGATCCATTTCCTTCCTCCCTTGTCACCCATTCCTTCTGGGGATATAAGTAATTCAGTATATGTTGTACATGTCTAGCTATGCAAAACATTATCATAGTAGATATATTGTACAAGGCTGCTTATAATTCCCTCCCACTCATCCCACCCCCCACCTGGTCCATTCCCTACATGATCCTGTCCCTCTTCTATAGTGGGTACTTCTAACCTCCCCTCACCCCAAGGATGCCCTCCCATCCATCATCTCTCCTCTCATCCCCCTTCCCCCTATCCTGCTGCAGGTTGAGATATCCCATTTAGTATGTATGTCATTTTCTCCCTGAACCAAATTCAATGTGAATGTGGTTTTGCCTTTTTTAGCCTTCCTTATTCTCCCCCTCTTTTGCAACCACTTCCCCTTGCTTCTTCTACATGGGATAGTTTACCCTACCCTGTCTCTCCCCATCTCCTCTTGCCACTTTCCTCTCTCACCTCATAATTTCATCCCTTGAGTACTCTCCCTTCCCAACAAAATCAACCTATGCCCTCTATCCATATATAACTGTAGCCATATACACACACATTCACATATGTATTCGTATGACCACACCCCTTCTTCCATTATTTTCATAGTGAGAAAGATATCATCAGTCACAGATATTGCTTTTCCATATAGGAATGTAAATAGTTCAACTTTGATAAGTTCCTTTGATTTCTTTTCCCTGATTACCTTCTCAGGCATCTCTTCCTTCTTGTGTCTGGATGTCAAATTTTCTATTCAGTTCTGGTTTTTTCCTCAAGAATGCTTGAAAGTCCTCTATTCCACTGAATGACCATATTTTCCCTGAAACAAAATACTCAGTTTTTCTGGGTAGGTGACCCTTGGGTTCATTCTCAGTTCTTTTGCCCTCTGGAATATCATATTCCATGCCCTTTGATCCCTCAGTGTAGAAGCTGCCAGGTCCTGGGCTATTTTGATTGTGTTTCCACAATATTGAAATTGTTTCTTCCTGGCTGCTTGTAGTATTTTCTCCTTGATCTGGGGATTCTGGAACCTGGCTATAATATTCCTGGGAGTTTTCTTTTTGGGATCTTTTCAGGAGGTGATCAGTGGATTCTTTCAACCTCTATTTTGCCCTCTGGATCTAAAATATCAGGGCAGTTTTCCTTGAGAATTTCTTGAAGGGTGATTTCTAGGTTCTTTCCTTGATCATGGCTTTCAGGTAGTCCAATAATTTTTAAATTGTCTCTCCTGGATCTATTTTCCAGGTCAGTGGTTTTTCCCATGAGATATTTCACATTGCCTTCTAATCTTCATTTGTTTGGATCTGCTTAACAGCATCTTGATTTCTCATAAAGTCATTAGCTTCCATTTTCTCCAGTCTAACTCTGAAGGAATGAATCTCCTCAGTGAACTTTTGAGATTTTTTTTCCATCTGGCAAATTCGACTTTTTAAGGCATTCTTCTCCTCATTGCTCTTTTGGGCCTCCTTTGCCATTTAAGTTAGTCTATTTTTTAAGGTGTTGTTTTCCTCAGTCAGGCTGTTGACCTCATTTCATACTTTTCCTGCATCCTTCTCATTTCTCTTTCTAATTTTTCCTCCACTTCTCTTATTTGATTTTTAAAGTCCTTCTTAAGGTCCTCTATGGCCTGCAACCCGCTCATGGTTTCCCCTGGGGCTTTTGGAGCAGGACTTCTGACCTCACAGTCCTTTTCCCGCTCTATGCCCCCAAAATAGGAGTCTAGGGTTGCATTTTTCTGTTGCCTTTGCCTTGGCATGTTGCCACTTAATTGCTTGACTTTTGGGCTTGTTGCCACACTATGGCTTTAAGGCCAGCTAGAGGAATTTTCGTCCCGAACGTGTGTGGGGGCAACTTCCGTTTCTGGCAAGCTGTAAACCCACCCACAACTTCCACCCTAGATCACAATCCAGATCCAGGGAGGTTAAAGCAAGAGCGGTTACCCCCCAAGACTGATCGCTGGATCTCCCCACGATTTGTAGGCTGGGAGCCAGACCTGCCTCTGAAAACTACAAAATGGCGTGTCTCCTCAGTGGCTTCTAGCCCCCAGGGAGGGAGCTGACGCATTCCCCAAATACAGGTCCCAAAGTCCATAGGACACTAACCTCTTACTTTGTCCTAGGCAAGTCTATGTTGATAATTCTGGAGTCTCCACAGTTCCTGGTGTTCTGGGGTTCCTCCAGCCGGCTGCTGGCCCTGCCGCCCTGGGGCTAAAACCTCGGCTCATGTGGACCTGGGCTCGGCTCGGCTCCTGTGCTCTGCGCGCTGCCGGCTCCCAGACCACTGCACTGGTCCTTCCTGCAGGGTGCTGGGCTGTCCTCAGCGGGAGGTTAGCTTCTCTGTGTCGTTCTGTGGGTGCTGGGGCTCCAGAAGTTTTTCAGAGTCCTTTTTTACATAGTTTGTGGAGAGTCTGGGGGCAGAGAGGCTTGGAGGAGCTGTTTCTACTCCGCCATCTTGGCTCCGCCCCCCCTAACATAGCTTTTTTAAAATTTTATTTTGAATTCATGGAATAAAACAAGCATTTTAAAACTTTGTTTTATTTTTAATTTAGAGAATAAAACAAGCATAAAATAATGATTCCACATTAAACTGCAAATCTACCATATACAACTTGCTATTCCTTTTAAATGTACAGCAAAATTGTCATGTAATTTTTTTTCTTCCCTCCCCCATCTGCCCCTGCCCTGGAGATGGCCTTTGCATTCATTTCTCAACCTTAGCTCATTCTACACTTTATTACTCCTAATATTCCTCTTACAAAACCATGAAACTTTTTTTTTGTATTCATCCTGCCCACCAGTATAAACACCTTATCCAAGCAGCCTTCCCTCATTCTGCTGGTCTGTAATGAGCTCACTACCTTGTACTTTGCATCATGCATAGTTTTGTAACTTTCTAAAGTATTTTTTGTTTAATATTGTATATGGTAGCTTTCCCTATCAGTATCTCCCTCAGTTAAATTGTAAGGATAACTTTTGTCTCACTAAGCCTCTCGCTAGAACTCTACACCCAAGAGATGCTTAATACACGTTCATTGTTGGTGTCCTTGCTGTTGAATTGCACACCACAGGGACAGAGCTGAGAGGTTAGTTCTGGATGCTGATCACTGTCACTCTGTATGCTTGCTCCTTAATCTTCCCTTTGACATTCCTGCTAGAAGAGCCATCATCAGAATGATTGGTAGATCTATACTGGTAAATGTTTAACAATTTTCTCTCGAAGAAAAAGTAAATGAGCTCAGGACACACTTAAAAATTTTTTTTCCATCACTTTCTTAAGTCTAGACAAGCCCCCAAACAATAAATCAAACCCTGATTTGTAGTGTTTGCTGGTTTCTGAGTTTAAATGCTCAAGGTGAAAATTTAACAGTTGGGGGGGGCAGAGCCAAGATGGCGGAGTAGAAACAGCATTTCCAATGTGCTCTGCCCCACACAAATTTCAAACAATGTGAAAGGGAGCTCCGAACAACTTCTGGAGCTACAGCACTCACAGAACGGCACAGAGAAGCTAACGTCCTGCTGAGGACAGCCCAGCAGCCCTGCAGGGAGCGGCCAGCGAAGCACTCTGAGAGCAGGCAGCACAGCGCGCTTCGAACCGACAGTGCAGCCTGCGGAGCCGAGCCCAGGTCCGCGGTTTTAGTCCCAGGGCGGCCGGGACTTCAGCCAGCTGGTGGAACCCCAGAACACCAGCAATTGTGGCGATTCCAGAATTATCAGCCCAGATATGCCTAAGACAAAGTGAGAGGTTAGTGCCCTATGGACTTTGGGACCAGTATTTGGGGAACACGTGGCTTCCTCCCCTGGGGGCGAAAAGCTGCTGAAGAAACAGCTGCACAGAAGCCATTTTGCAGTGTCAGTAGTGGCTCTAGCTCCTGGTCTGCAAACTGTGGGAAGATCCAGCAAGCAGTCTGGGAGTTAATCGCTTTTGCTTTAAACTGCCTGGATCTGGATTGTGGTCTGGGGGGGAAGTTTGGGGTGGGTATCCAACTTGACAGAGTGGGTGGAGGCTTTATAGAGGTCACCCAACTGGCGGAAGTTGTGAAGACCCCACGTTTGGGCGGAAGCTCCCCTGTCTGGTGGCAGAGTCCCACTGTGGCAACAAGCCCCAAAATCAAGTAATTAAGTGGCAATATGCCTAGGCAAACGAAACAAAATAAACAGAAAAGTTCAACATTAGACTCCTATTTTAGGGGCAAAGAGGCTCAAAGCATGGAGGAGGACTGTGAGATCAGAACTCCTGCACCAAAAGCCCCAAATGAAAATACAAGCTGGCTACAGGCCATAGAGGACCTTAAGAAGCAGATAAGAGAAGTGGGGAAAAAATTGGGAAGAGAAATGAGAAGGATGCAAGAAAATTATGAAATGAGAGTAAACAACTTGACTGAAGAAAATAACACCTTAAAAAATAGACTAACTCAAATGGCAAAAGAGGCTCAGAAAGGCAATGAGGAGAAAAATGCCTTAAAAAGTCGAATTTGCCAGATGGAAAAAGAATCTCAAAAGTTCACTGAGGAGATTCATTCTTTCAGAGTTAGACTAGAGCAAATGGAAGCTAATGACTTTATGAGAAATCAAGATGCTGTTAAGCAGATCCAAACAAATGAAAGATTAGAAGGCAATGTGAAATATCTCATGGGAAAAACCACTGACCTGGAAAATAGATCCAGGAGAGATAATTTAAAATTATTGGACTACCTGAAAGCCATGATCAAAGAAAGAACCTAGAAATCATCCTTAAAGAAATTCTCAAGGAAAATTGCCCTGATGTTTTAGACCCAGAGGGTAAAATAGAGGTTGAAAGAATCCACAGATCACCTCCTGAAAAAGATCCCAAAAAGAAAACTCCTAGGAATATTATAGCCAGGTTCCAGAATTCCCAGATCAAGGAGAAAATACTACAAGCAGCCAGGAAGAAACAATTTCAATATTGTGGAAACACAATCAGAATAGCCTAGGACCTGGCAGCTTCTACACTGAGGGATTGAAGGGCATGGAATATGATATTCCAGAGGGCAAAAGAACTGAGAATGAACCCAAGGGTCACCTACCCAGCAAAACTGAGTATTGTGTTTCAGGGGAAAATATGGTCATTCAGTGGAATAGAGGACTTTCAAGCATTCTTGATGAAAAATCCAGAGTTGAATAGAAAATTTGACATTCAGACACAAGAAGCAAGAGATGCTTGAGAAGGTAATCAAGGAAAAGAAATCAAAAGGAACTTATAAAAGTTGGACTATTTACAGTCCTACATGGAAAAACAATAACTTTGTTTGATGAAACCTTTCTCATTATGAAAATAATTGAAGAAGGGTACATGGCATATGTTCACAGGTATACATGGATAGAGGGCACAGGTTGAATTTGATGGGAAGGGACGATTATTATTTTTTTTTTTGGAGGGCAATTGGGGTTGGGTGACTTGCCCAGATTCACGTGGCTGGGTTTTTGTTTGTGTGTTGGGTGTCTGGGGCCAGATCCGAGCTCGGGTCCTTCTGGCCCCGGGGCTGGCTCTCTGCTCGCTGCGCCACCTAGCCGCCCCAAGGAAGGGATGATTCTTAACGGGTGAAGTCAAGAGGTGAGAGAGGAAAGTGGCAAGAGGAGATGGAGAAAGACAGGGTAGGGCAAACTATCTCATGTAGAAGAGGCAAGGGGAAGTAATTGCAGGGGAGGGGAAGAATAGGAAGGCAAAAAGGCAAAAGCATATTCTCATTGAAGTTGGCTCAAAGAGAGAATCACATACATACTAAATGGAATATCTTACCCTCACTCACTCTCCTGAGTAGGGGAAAGGGGGATGAGAGAGGGGATGATGGAGGGGAGGGCATTCTGGGGAGAGGGGAGGTTAGAAGTACCCACTATCAAAGAGGGACAGGATCAAAGTAGGAATGGACCAGGTGGGTGGTGAGACAGGTGGGAGGGAAATATAAGCAGTCTTTTACAATATATCTACTATGGTAATGTTTTGCATAGATATACATGTACAACATATACTGAATTGCTTATCTTCTCAGAGGGAGTGGGTGACAAAGGAGAAAGGGAATGGATCTGAAAATCGAAGTTTTAAAATTAAATGTTTCATAAGATGTCCAGGCAGTGGGGCTCAGAGATTCACCTTGCCCTAATGGCAAAGTCAAAGGGGGTATGGGAGAGAGCAGATTGGATGAGGGGATATCTAGTGGGACTGCTATTCTGGGGTGATGGGTAGGGAAAAAAAAAGGAAAAAAAGAAAAAAAAAGAATTCCAAGAGACCATTTAAGGCTTTGCTAAAATCTAGGTAAACTATAAATACAAAATTCTCCTGATCCATGAAAATAAATAGTAATACTTTAAAAAAAAAAACCTCTCAGGTGAATGTTTTAGTAGATGATACATTCTTCTCATCTTGTATTCTTCACTTTGGTGATGGACATTAGAGTAAATTATTATTATCATGAAAATTTAACATTTGGCCTTTGTGAGCCAGTTTGTATCAGCTCAAGCACACCCCTGAACTGGCCTCTACCTTTACATTCTATTTTTCAAAGTGCCTTTAATTTCATGAGCACCTAAAACTACCAGTTGCTTCTGTTGACTCACTATCAATGTGGGGCTGTTCACCTAACAATGAACACTTGCTGTTTACCTGAAAAATGTAAAATGTCACCTCTAGTCTTAAAATACTATATTTCAGTCCTTAACCTTTGTTAGTTGCCCAATCAGCACTATCCTAACCTTTGGGGGCAGCTAGGCATCCAAGTGAAAAACCCATGTTCAAAGCTGGCCTTAGACACTTAGTAGCCATGTGATCCTGGGCAAATCATTTAACTTCTGTCTTGCCTCAGTTTCCTCAGCTGTAAAACAGGAATAAATACTGCCCACCTTACTGCACTGTTGTGAGGATCAAATGACTTAACAGGAATTTGCTTTATCCTTTCTTCCTTCCTCATTTATTTGACTGAGTTGTGAAGAGGGAAAGTATCCTAGGTGAGAAGAGAGATTTTTTTCTAAATTTAATTTTAATTTTTCCAATTTAAAGAAAAAAGCTATGTTCTCTTTGTTCCCTCTATTCCTACCCACTGACAAAGAAAAAAAAAGAGAAAAAAACCCTTTTAATAAATATACATAGTCAAGAAAAAAAAAGTTCTTCAATGGCTTCATCCCTCATATATATGTGTGTATACATATAATATATATGCAGATAGGTACATATACATATGTGTATACATATATATAAATATATATGTATACTAATAGGGAAAGCTATAATATATATGTATATGTATATATACATATATGTATACATCTTTCTGTTCTCTTTTAGGAGTGCTTGCTCATGGGTCCTCTGGAATCATGGATGCTCATTGCATTGATCGGAGTTAAGAGACATTAGGGCTACAAAGCCTAAGTAAGCATCCTCCCTCCCTTTCCACCCAGCTCCCTTTACCCCTCCCCTCCAAGCCATCCTTTCCCCTACCTCCAGACCGGACAGGAAATCTCCAATTAAATTTCTAACAGCAGGTAGTGTGTATGTGCACCATCACTTCTGGACAGCATGCTGGTCATAGCAGGGTTTGTAAATATATTTAGGAAGTACTCATTGAGTAAAACACTAAACAGCTCAAGGATAAAAGGAATTCCAGACTTTGCATTCTCCTGTCCCTGAGAGAGCAAGATAGAATTGCAGCAGACTCTGCAATGCCCAGGAAACTGCTTCAGGAAAGGTCAGCATTATGTAAAACAGAGAGAATACTACCTGGACCGGCCACCTTGCAGGGTTATTGTGCAAAAAATAATAATGATAATGATAAACACAAATATGTAAATAAGGCTGACTCTGTGCAAGGGGAAGATGGGGTATTCAGGATGGACTGGCACTTCTGGTGGGGGGGGTTTGCCTAGTCCTTTTCAGAGCTGCCCACCCACCTCTGATCTCTACCTGCCACCCAGTTCTTATCTGTGGCTCCAGGAAGCTGTAGTGACCACTCTGTCAATGGACCCAATCAGGTTGGAGGTAACTGACAGGCCTCAAACCTGATCAGTGAGTTGTCCGGGGGTGTCTACCCCCAGCATGTGAAGACTGCCCCTAGTGGAATGGGCAGATGGGAACAATTTGTTGGAGCACTTAGAGCTTGGTCAGACATTGAAGATGCCGAGGTCGTACTGCATTCCCAGCCTTTGCCAGGCAGCTTGACTTTTGTCCTGCCTCTGGACTTCAATGACTCTGGGGAAAAAGAGTGAGGCTGATGGTTTTGTACAACTCTCCCTCAAAATCCACCTTACACATGATTTGACATCACCTCATGATGCCGTTAGTTTTCTTCAAAAATGAAGGATTGACAACAGTAACAACAACATACCAGGAATTGGGTGAAGTGCTTTATAATTACTATATCATGTGACCTTCACAGCAACACTGGGAGGTAGGTTCTCTTATTATGTACATTTTGCAGATGAAGAAACTGAGGCAAGTAGGGGCTAAGGGGCTTGCCCAGGTTCATACAGCTACTAAGTGCCTGGAGCCAGATTTGAACTCAAGTCTTCCTAACTTCAGACCCTATTCCTCTATATCCACTGTGCCACCTAGTTTCACCTAATCGAGGGGTGGGTTGTCTTATTTGAAACCCAGCAATGAGGAGAGTGTCACTGGATCACAGAATACACGGGGGAAACACAGGGGGTGAGGGGAGGTTATGAAGGACTTTGAATGCCAAGCAGTGGTTTGACCTTAGAGGTAACAGGAAGCCAGCCAGAGTGTGCTGACTGATGGGGTGACATAGTCTGACCTGTAGTCTCGACACACTTTGACAGCCAAGCAGACTATTGTGATAGGACAGGTGTGATGTGACGAGGGCCTGTACCAGGACAATGGTGGCTGGGTCAGATGGGAGAGGGAAGAGTTTATGAGAGATAATATGAAGATAAAATCAATAAGACTTGGTGACAGATCAGGTAGGGGGAGTGAGAGAGAGTGAGCAGTACATCTAGGCTTCAAGCCTGGCTGACTGGAGGAATAGTGGTGCCCTGAACAGTAACGGGGAAGTTAGGAAGAGGGGAGGGTTGGGGGAAAAGACAATAAATTCAGTTGCAGACATATGTTTAAGATGACTATAGGACATCCAGTTTGAGATGTCCAATAGGCAGCTGGAGATGCAAGACTGGAGGTCAGCAGAAAGCCTAGGGCTGGATAAGTAGATTTGAAAATCCCCAGCATAGAGATGATAATTGAATCTTTGGGAGCTAATGAAAATATGAAGTAAAATAGCATAGAAGGAAAAGAGAAGAGGACCCAGGACAGAGCCTGAGGGACATCCATACTTAGTGGGCATAACCTGGATGAGGATCTGGCAAAGGAGACTGGAAAGGAAGGTCAAATAGAGAGAAGGAGGAGAAGCAGGAGAGAATGAGGTCATGAAAACCTGGAGAGAAGACAGAGTATCAAGGAGAAAGGGGCAGCAATAGTGTCAAAGTCTGCAGAGAAGTCAAAAAGTATGAGGACTGATAAAAGGCCACTGGATCTTGCAACAAAGAGGTTGTTAGTTACTTTGGAAAGAGCAGTTTTGGTTTTTATGGGACCAAAAGCCAGACTGTAAAGAGTTAAGGAGAGAATGAAAGGAAGGGAAGTAGAGACACCTACCACAGCAGCCTTCTCAAGGAGCTTTACCATAAAAAGGGGAGAATATAGGAGAATAACTGTCTTTAACTATTTGGAGGATTGTCACATGGAAGAAAGACTGAACTTTGCTTGGTGTCACTGAACAGAGATAAGAACAATGGTGGAAGTTCTTGTTCATTTGTTTCAGTCACGTCCAACTCTTCACGACCCCATTTGGGTGTTGTTTGTTTTTTGCAAAGATACAAGAGCGGTTTGCCATTTCCTTCTCCATTTCATTTTACAGTTAAGGAAACTGAGGCAGACAGGGTTAAGTGACTTGCCTAGGATCATATGGCTAGTAAGTGTCTAAGGTCAGATAGGAACTCAGCATGGGTCTTCCTGACTCCACTCTATCCACTGTGACTAATTATGAAATTAGGAGACAAATTTAGGCATGATGTAAAGAAAGACTTTTTTTAGTTATCTGACACTGGAATGGGCTATCTGCCACATTAGTACAGTTACTTTCACTTGTGTGCAGGTACTAGGTGATCATTTGTCATCTGTGAGGTGAAGAGAGTTCTTATTCAGGCACAGGTGTGTGTGTGTCCTTGGATGTCCTTCTGGCTCTTCCTAGTCAGACGATGTGATTCTATTCAGGGGGCACCATCTCCCCAGGCCATGGGGAAGAGTGTAGAGTTTCCTCCTTGAATGAATCCCCAGAAAATCCACATTCACCAGTGGTTTTACTCTTCAGTGCCACCTGTGGCTGGATGACTTCTCCTGCCTGAGTCTTTGCAGCTCCAGCTCTGAGCAGATGATGAGGCTTTACTGCTTCTAGGCTCTACCTCCTAGAGCTTCCCGGTGTGGAACTCACTCAGAGCTCTTCTGTCCTAGATACACTCCCATTGTGGATTGGAAGTTCATCCCTCTGGTGCCATTGCTGAATTCTGTCTCCTCAGTCAGTCACTCAGTCCTCAGTCACTAAATATTAGCTCTGTGCTACTGCTGCTGCTGCTCTGAATTAACAGTTTCCATCCACCTTTCTACTGCTTGCTGTTATTCAATTGTGTCCAATTCTTCTGGACACTGTAGACCACAGAATCCCAATACTGTCTATGGTATTTTCTTGGCAAAATGCTGGAGTGGTTTGCCTTTTCCTTGTTCAGTTGATTAAGACAAACAGAGGTTAAGTGACTTGCCCATGGTCACATGGCTAGTAAGTGTCTGAGGCTGGATTTGAACTCAGGTCTTCCTGACTCCAAGCCCTCTATCTATCCACTGAGACACCTCCATCTCTTCTACTACTATCTTCTAAGACCGCCATCTTTTAAAGCTTCACCATATTGCTTTAGCTTTTTATTGCTGCTACTTTCTCATCTGGAAGTATTGTCACTCTTTTAGGGGGAGAACACCAGGCCAGCATGCCCTGGAGTTAGTCACCACATTTTTTGGTTCTGTTCTTAATTAACCTCACAGTTCCATTGGTTGGCACAAAATAAGGTCACTCAGACAACTATAAGACTTACGGCTTCTAAATGGAAACTCTCTAGTGTTTGCTCTTGGATGATCTTGAGTAACCCAATTATACAAGGTTTGGTTTTTTTGTTTTTAAAGGAAACATACAAAATTCAAGAATTCCCTGAAGTCTCAGAATAGGAATCTGATATTCTTTGTGATATAAATTAGAGCTAGGTTCTGTTCTTTCTCACTCTATAATTATATGTATCTTCATCTTTTATCTTGAAAATCCCACTCAAATTCTCTAAACTCCATTTCATCTTCTCATATGTCTTCACATAACAGGTTCTCTGTTAGAAAAATTAATAATTTGCATTGAGAAACAGAGGAAAGAGCCCTCACTCTTGGGTCACTTCTGATGCTTACAGTGTGACCTTGAGAAAAATCACTTAATCTCTCTGGACCTCAGTTTCCCCATCAATAAGATGAAGGAGTATATGGCCTCTGAAGTTCCTTCCAGTTCTACATTCATGGTCCTATCTTGTCCTCTGAAGCTCAATGTAACTCCTTGGCTAGACTCTGGGACTTCTATGTTCTGGGCTCAACACCTACTGAGCATGCTGTTTTGCTGTCAGATGCCATTGCTGATGGGAGTGGGGAAAGGAGAAATAAATCTTCCTTTTCACTGTACTCTAGAATAGGGAAAAGGGAAAAGGTGAAAAATTATTCCCTGCTACTACTACTACTACAAATAATTAAAAACGAATGTTGTGAAATCATAACAGCCCCAAAGAGATATAAGAAGATTCCTTCTACCCTGCTCCTTTGCAGAGGTGGGGGACCAGAGGTGAAGAACAGGGAATATGACATCAGATTTTTTTTGATATGTTGTTTAGTTTTGCAGAATAAAGTATTTCTCCTCTTTTTCATACGAAGTTATGAGAGCTCTCTGAGAGAGTGGAGAGAAATAAAGTAGGGAATATAGGAAATATAAAAACTAAAATGTAAATGAAAATTATTTTTTAAAGGAAAAAAGGGATTCCTCCAAAAAGCTAGGTTCTTCCATAGCCAGCTCTCTTCTCAGGTAGTAGTCATGATTCTTTCGCCTGGCAGTTCCTTCTCTCTTGAAAGACTCCAGAGCAGGCATGCTTGCTTTTTAAGGGCTGCCAACGGCATAGCTGATCTCTCAGCCATCCAGTGTCTAGCTGCCCTATAATCCCATCATTTTGATTGAGGAGTTTCAAAGGTCCTAAAGGAACAAGGAACTATAGTTACTTATTTATAGTTCCTTTATACCTTTTTTATACCCTCTAAACCTATTCCCCTGTCTACTTTCTATTTCTGCCAAATTACTTCTCTGGCACTGCCATTCACCCAATTTCCCAGTTCTGAAAATTTTATTTCTTTCCTTTCTTCACTGCTCATCTACAGTCAGTTACTACTTCATATTGAAATACCTCCAAAGCAATTCAAAATCCTCATATAATATGAAGGAGGATATTTAACAATCTAACTCCTTTCCTACTTTCTTTTTATTCTTTTTCACATTACCCCTCTTTGTATGCTCTCTGGCTTACTAGTTTTCTCCATAAATGATTTCCTATCTCCTGTGCATTTGTACAGGCTCTCTCCTCTGTCTGTAAGGGACCAGCTCCTCACCATCATCTCTTATAATCCTTTATTGTTGCTGTTTGGTTGTTTTCAGTTGTACATGACTCTTCTTGACCCCATGGACCATAGCACACCATACCCTTCTATCCTCCATTCTCTCTCAAAGTCTGTCCAAGTACATGTTCATTGTTCCCATAACACTATCTATCCATCTCATCATCTTCTGTCCCCTTCTCCTTTTGCCTTCATTCTTTCCCAACATTAGGTTCTTTTCCAATGAGTCTTGTCTTCTCATTATGTGGCAAAATATTTAAGCTTCAGTTTCAGTATTTGATCTTCCAGTGAAGAGCCTGAATTGATTTCTTTAAGTATTGACTGATTTGACTTCCTTGCTGTCCAAGGTACTCTCAAAAGTCTTCTCCAGCACCACTATTCAAAGGCACTGATTTTGTGGCACTAAGTTTTCTTATAGTCCAAATCTCACAGCCATACGTTGCTACTCGAAAAACCATAGTCTTGACTCTATGGACCTTTGTTGGCAAAGTGATGTCTCTGAATTTTAGTATCCTGTCCAAATTTGCCACGGCTTTCCTTCAGAGCAAGCATTGTCTAATTTCATGACTGCAGTCTCCATCTGCAGTGATCTTTGATCCCAAGAATATAACATCTGACACTGCCTCCATTTCTTCTTCCTCTATTTGCCAGGAAGTGATGGGACCCTATGCCAAGATCTTAGCTGTCATTGTCATCATCGTTGTTTTATGTTAAGCTTCAAGTTAGCGTTGACACCTTCCTCTTTCTCAATACATAATTAGGAAAGTACATCAGTGGGGGTGGGAAGATATTGGGAGAGTGTGGGACATCTGAAAATTAAATGTATAAACTGGATATTTCATTGTTCTCATGCTAAAAAACATAATGTGAAGTATTGACTGCTTTCACTCTCCTCAAAAGGTTTCTTAATTCCTTTTCACTTTCTACCTATCTGCTATTGTTGATATTTCTTCCAGCAACCTTAATTCTGACTTTTGATTCATCAGCCTGGCATTTTGCATGATTTACTCTGCATAAAAGTTAAATAAATAAGGTGACAATATACAGCCCCATATTTCTTTTCCAATCTTAAACCAATCAGCTATTCATTATTTACTTTTAACTGTTGCTTCTTGACCTTCATATAGATTCCTCAAGAGACAAGTAAAATTATCTGGTACTCCCAATTCTTTGAGAACTTACCACATTTTGTTGTGGCATACAGTCAAAGGTTTTAGTATTGTCATGGAAGCAGAAGTAGATGTTTTTCTGGAATTTCCTTGATTTTCCCATAATCCAACAATCTTGGCAATTTGTTCTCTATTTCCTCTGCCTCTTTGAAAACCAGTCTGCTCTTCTGGTAATTCTCCATTCACATATTTCTGAAGCCTAGCTTGCTGAATCTTAAGCATAACCTTGCAGGTGTGCAAAATGAGTGCAATTGTTCAATAATTTGAACATTCCTCGGCATTGCCTTTCTTTAGGATTGGGATGTAAACTTCTCTTTTCTAATCTGGTGACCACTGTTGAGTTTTCCAAATTTGCTTGGCATTTTGAATGCAGCACTTTAACAGCATCTTTTAGCATTTTAAATAGCTCAGCTGGAATCCCATCACCCATTAGCCTTATTGTTAGCAATGCTTCCTGAGGCCCACTTGACTTCCTTCTCCAGGATGTCTAGTTCTGGATCAGTAACCACACCATCATGATTATCAGTGATATGAAGATCTTTCTTGTATCATTATTTTGTGTATTCTTTCTACCATCTTCTAAGTCTCTTCTGCTTCTAAGTTCCTTCCATTTTTGTCTTTTATCATGCCCATTTTTGCATAAAATGTTCCCTTGATATTTCTAATTTTGTTGAAGAGATCTTTTGTCTTTCCCATTCTGATGTCTTCTTCTATTTCTTTGCATTGCTCATTTAAAAAACCTCCTTATCTCTCCTTGCTGCTCTCTGGAATTCTGCATTCGATTGGGCATATCTTTCCCTTTCTCTTTTGCCTTTTGCTTTCCTTCTTTCCTCAGCTATTTGTGAAGTCTCCTCATTCAATTTTACTTTCTTGCTCTACTTAGGGATAACAATTCCCAAGATACTTTCAGGCTTAGCATAGATGGATTTTAAATCATTGTTCGTTTTCTAATCTTCCTTTCTAGCTTTTCTTTTTCAAGTATAATTGTCAGCAGCAAAATCCATAGCTTTGACATTATATTTTAGCCAATTTGGTGGTGGTAGCCATGGGGAGGGAAATGTGTAGCCTGTCTCCCTAGCATAGGCAAGTGCAAAAAGATATGGCTGGAGGAATAAAAGACAAGTTGGTTCACAAAAGTGTGGTGACCCCTCTGCTCCATAGCAGCCTGCATGATTTGGAACTATTCCATCCCACATCCAAAAATATCCTACATCCCAGGGATCTACACTAGCAGTGGATAGCTTGGTATTCTAAGGTCCCCTGGTATTCTGATTTGGCCTTGGGGTGACTCAGGTCAGCCCTTTAGAAAGTAAAGAAGGAATTTATTATGATGATTTAGAATAGGGAGAGCAAACAACTCAGGTGGGTTATATTGTTGAATAAAAGTCTGTGTCATTTAAAAAAAATAAGGTAAAGGGACCAAATCATCAGTTCTAGGCCCTAAGTAGTCCCCAGGCTTCATGTTGGGATTTGAGGAGGGACCTGCAGGCTTATCTACCCAATGAAGCATGATGTAGTATATAGAACATAGGATTTAGAGTCAGGATTGGTTTCAAATGATACCTCTGCTGTTACTACGACCTGTGTGATGTTGATACCTAACCTCCCACTTAGCCTCAGTTTCTTCATCAGTTAAAAAAATGGAGTTGGGCTAGATGATGGTGAATGTTGCTTCCAGCTGGAAATCCTGTGATCCTATGAT
This sequence comes from Gymnobelideus leadbeateri, assembly GCA_011680675.1. Taxonomy (NCBI): domain Eukaryota; kingdom Metazoa; phylum Chordata; class Mammalia; order Diprotodontia; family Petauridae; genus Gymnobelideus; species Gymnobelideus leadbeateri. The sequence goes on from WOXC01002789.1 coordinate 94,518, forward strand.
TTCTCCTATTTGTCAGCCAGAGTGCCTAGAATTCCCACCATTTGAATCATTCCTTTGGATTAAGGCCTTCCATTTCCAGAAGGCAACAGAATATTTGTTAAAGTACTTACACATGTGATACCTAGAAGTGTAATAAGTTCATGCCTCACACTATCCTATCCACCAACTCCACAGAACAGATGAGTATATCAGATTATCTGAACTGGAACTCAGTATATATTTGCATATGCTTATATAAATACATGCTGTATGCCCCTAATAGAATGTAAGCCCTTGAAGTCAGGTACTGTTTTGTTTGGGTGTTCCCCCAGCACAGTGCCTGGCATGCCATAACTGGTTCTTAATAAACACCTGTTGATTGATTGATTAGTAAAAAGCAGAGGCCCAGGAGAGTGGAAAACTGGGCAAAAGTTCTCACAAAAGAGAGGAGCTTGGGGAAGGTATACCTAGGTAAGGATACTAAAAGCAAGGAGTCCTCATCAACCAAAAGTTGTATTGAAGGGTAACAGGGAAACCCCAAATGGGAAAGGGGAGAACTAAAAGAGCAGGCAGGGAGAAACTGGGAAATCTTCCTTCTGTTTCATACCACCCCCCCCAGATATTATCTCCTTAAGGGCAGGGACTTTTATAATTTTTGTCTTCATGTCTCCCACACTTACTACAGTACTCCACACAAAGTAAGTGCTTGTGGATTGGTTGATCAATTGATTGCTTTTTTTTGGGGGGGAGGGCAATTGGGGTGTAACTTGCCCAAGGTTTTTTGTGTGTGTGTGTTTTGTTTGTGTGTATTAAGTGTCTGAGGCCAGATCCGAACTCATGTCCTTCTGACTACTCACTGTGCCACCTAGCCACCCTCGATCAATTGATTTCTAATCTTGTACTGCTCAATCGAACTAGATGAAGCTAGTGATTTGGCCACCAACAAAGCCAATTAAAGAGTTCTTGGAAGATATGCCCCAGTGGCTCTTGGAGACCTTCTAGAATTAGGGTTTACCCAAGAACACAATGGTACTGCCAGTACTCTCAAAAGCATGGTAAGGGTAGAGAAAGGGAAGGATTAAGAACCATTCATTGTGACCAGAACAAATACTCCTAAGCAGTTAAGGGGGAAAACTAAAGAGAAGATGCCAAAGCAAAGCTGTCAGCCAGACTCCTCCCGAAGCCTATCCCCCAACCAGGGCTGGCCTCCTCCTTCCACTTGTAAGGCTCAGCACAGCTGCCACAGGGTCAATCCAAGCTAAACAAAGCTGCTAATGCAGTAGACTCAACAGAACAGAAACCAATACCTAGGAATAAGAAGGGATGGCGGGTTTATCAGATTTCACAGCCCCCTTTTCTGAATCCTGGACAATGAAAATAATAATAAATGATAGTATTTATGACCACATCCATCTAAAGGGAAAATCAAACAATACACTAGTGTCAACCAACATGCTTCTTTGAGAATTTTCCAAGACAAGCTATAACAATAAGTTATGAGACTATGTTTCTCTGATTAAACTAAATCTCACCCATTTGTCATCACAGTCTATATGGGGAAATTTTTTTTACTTCTTTACTCCAAATCCAGAACTCTGTTCACTATGCCACTTAGCTGTTATATACATACATATGTATATACGCCCATACCCATACATAGACACACCACACACATATATATATACATATATGTATACATATACATACATGTAAATATATAGCTGTTATTGGAGACAGAAAGACCTATGTTCAAATCCCACCTCAGGCATTTACTGTCTGTGTGATCCTTGGGCAAATGCTTTTCTGAGCCTAGGTTTCCTCATCTGTAAAATGAGTGAGCTGAACTTAATCCTATGGAAGCAAAAGTATTACATAAATATCCAGATTAAGGGAGAAAGATGGGGACAGGACACTGGGGACAGTGCCAGTTCTCAAAACATGTGCAGGTATCATGATGACAAAAAGTCTTTAATTAGTTGCCAACCTGGGACAAAGTGGGCACACAAAGGGCTCAAGCAGACGAAATCTCTCCCTCTAACTGGCATCTGTCAAATGAAGTAGAGGAAATATTGCTGGGTAAGGAAATCTTCCCTTTGCCTGGTAACCATGTGGGATGTGGGCTATGAATGCTGCTTTTTTTTTCTCTCTCTCTCTCTCTCTCTCTCTCTCTCTCTCTCTCTCTCTCTCTCTCTCTTTCTCTGTCTCTCTGTCTCTCAATCTCTCTCTCTCCCTCCCTCTCTCTCTCTCTAGCTCTCTGCCTATCTCTGTCTGTCTCTCTCTGTCTCTGTCTCTCTTTTTTATTGTTTTCCTGACCTTAGCTAAGTTGAGTTTCAGAGACTTTGTGAGCTCCAAAAAGTCAGAAGAGCATCCACAGACCCAGGAATGGGAATCTATAGCAGAGTCTGTTGGCAACATCTTCAGCTGAGTCTGATAAGAGTTCAGACCTAAGGAAGAACTTTCTTGACTCAACCCAGCAGTAAATAGACTTGGAAGCAAAGATACTACCTGAAAGCAACAGGATGACTTGTTAATCAGCTCTGTCTCTATCAGAAGCAAACTTACCAGACATTCCTCAAAAGAATAAAAAGACACCCAGAGCCAGGAAATACTCTCCCCCAAGTGTAGGATAGGGGAAATGTTTTGTAATCAGTACTTTGAATTTATGTCCACTCTCCCCAGGAACCAAGGGAGTAGGAGTTTTAGAAGTTATCCTTTGATTCTTGCTATAACTTCTTAGTAAATATACTGTTGCAAAAACTAATTGATGTTAATTGGTTAATTGATATTGGGAAGATATTAATTGGTCAACTGAAACTGGGAGAGCACACTGTGTGGGGGGCAATAGCATCCAGTAGTATTATGCAAACTCCTAAACACTCACAGTTAGCCCTAGAACAGGAGGGAAGATGTAATCAGATGAACTCCGAGGACCCAATGTGCTAGTCCTAGTAGGGTTGGGAGAAGGAGACCCAGAATTGATGCTACACATACATATATATGTATATTTTTACAGATAGAGAGATAGATCTTCTATTTAATAATACTTCTATCTTTACCAGAAATGTCATAGAAAGGAGTATATATCTTCAATTTCATTGAATATATGCATACATGTGTATATATTTATGTGTGCACATATATATGTATATAACATGTGTATGTCTAGAATTCATGGTTGACTAAACAATCACTCATTTGAGTTACAGTCCAACCTTTTTCTTCATCTGTCAAAGAGAGATAATAATCCCCACACTCTTGAGAGCTGTTGTTTTAAGCATAAATTAAATAATAAAATTGAAAATATTAGAAGAACTTTGTATAAAAAAAAACTACCCTATTCCCATGTAAGGTAAAAAATGAATTTTACATGTTTCTAAATTAAATAATTCAGTAGAAATTTAATATATTAATGTTATTTCATTATTTTTTCACCAATGAAGGAAATTGAATTGCTGCTTATCTCTTCAGTTAAGTTCAGTTTAATCAATCACCTTTAATGCCTTCTAAGGCACCTCCAAAAGAATACTGATACTAATCAACATGGAGTATATACATTGCCAAATACAATGATAATTCTGGATTTAAATTTTACCCTAAACTAAGGATTGACTGCATAGACCTTTGGTAGAAAACACAAGACAGGTGATTTCACAGAAAGTTGGTCAGCACTGGATGAAAGTGATTGAAGGACCCAATGCCCAACTTTTACTATTTGTATTTCTTTGGCATCGCTTGTACTCATGGATTGTGTCGTACAGGTGTTGATCGATTCTCAGGCTTCATTACACTTCTTTTGACAGAGAGAGAGACAAGAGGGTTGACAGGCCTGGCAATGTATTCTCATCTAGAAATGTATTCTCATCAAAAGAATGGAATGACATACCTGATTTTAAATTTGATAAAGTTAAATCTATTTCATTCTATTTGCAAATAGATCTATTTATATCTATGTAACTATATCTTTTGTAGATATAGTTATCTCTATAAATATCAATAGAGATAGATTGAAGTCGTGAATAAATTCATAGTCATTTTTCATTTAAACTGAACAAAGTGAATCTGCATAATAAAATATTTTGCCAACATCCTCTTTAATAACATTATGAAATCTCTCAAAAATGTAACTAAAAGTCAACCAAATTTGGTCAAAATCAGTAAAAATAAAACAATGAGGAATAAATTGGGTACAAAACACATGGGACTCTTTGGATAATGGCAGACGGATTTTAGCCAAGCCAATTTGAAGAGCTGCTATCATCTAAGTAAGCTCCTCCATCTTTCTACTTCCAGCTGCTTATAGACTCATGTAGAAACAAAAAATAGGAAGAAACAAAATGCAATATAGATTATTCTCGGCCAAAATTTTCTAAGCATCTCTTTAGACTGACATATATGGCAGCAGGGGCAGTGTTACTGCAACCTGACTCTGCTTTCAAGGCTTGGATTATCTTATTCTTTCATTGTTTCTAGCATGAGTCATCTGAATATCAGAAATTGTAGATGAATATCACAAAACACAAGTCTTACGGGGGAAAGTGTAAGAGCTCAGAGCTAAAACTCCCCAAACTGAGACATGTTAATGAGCCTACACGTAAAAACTACTCCAAGAAAGCTCTTGTGATAGGAGAGATGATTATAGTATTCACAAGAAGGGTCTTGAGAATCTCAGTCTTGTGATTAGAAAGGGACAAAAGTCTTGAATCAGCTTCTTGTTTTCATTTTATTTTCCTTAAATCAGAAAAAAAAATGTCAGATTTTTCTTTTTATTTGTATTTGTGTGTATGTGTGTGTTTTAAACTGAGACTCCCTATCTCACCCAGATTGGAAGCTCCGGGGCCATGAACAGGCCCAGTCCCCAATATTGATCAATACAGGAGATTTCACTTGCTCTGTTTTGTTTTGTTTTTGACCTGGATCATTTCACTCCTGTTTAGGAAGCCTGGAGGCCCTCCATTCCCAGGGGATTCTCATATTGATACTAGACTTAGACAGGTATCAGCATTACTGATGTTTCCCAGCTGCAGGATGATAGTCTTGTACCAGCTTGCTTATCTTTGTATCTTTTTTTTTTAGTATCTGGGATTTTTAAAAGATCAGAATGTAAATTTTTATTGTTATAGTTTAGTCATGTCCAATTCTTTGTGAACCCATTTGGGGTTTTCTTGGCAAATATACTGGAGTAGTTTTCCATTTCCATCTCCAACTCATTTGATAGATGAGAAAGCTGAAGCAAGCAGGACTAAGTGACTTGCCCAGGGTCACACAGCTGGTATCTGAGAATGGATCTGAACTCAGGCGTTCCTGACTCCAGATTCAGAGCTCTATCCACTGTGCCACCTAATAGCCCTTAGAATATAAATATTCCCTGCATCTACTACATGGGAGAGATAAACAATATTTGGTTTGGTTATGCTTTTCAACTGAGCTTTACACGAGGAAAAATGTTAGATTTCTGAGGTACAATTAGAAAAATGCAGTTTTGTACATCTCAAAAAATAATAAAGTGAATTTTCAACAGGAAAAAAGGTTGGAGAGGCAAAGACTCTTCATGCTAACTATCTGCAGGATGTTAGGCAAATCATTTGGAATCTCTGGGCCTCAGTGTCCTCTTTGGAAAAAATGAGAGATTTGGACTATACAACCTTTACACTCCTACCAGTTCTAAACCTGTAATCCTATGATCCTTCTTGCATAAAAGTTGATTCTTCTTATGGGATTTTATATTGAAATCATCAGAGGTAAAGAAATTAAACCTAACTCAAAGGCATTTATGGCTTCTCTCCAGTCTAATGGGAACAATGCCTATGGAGGAGTCCTGATGCAAGATAAGATTGTGTTTGCTCATGTTAAGATATGTATATCCATATGGTTGTTGTCTGAATATGACTCAGAAGAGGCACTGGTAGAAATCTCTGAAATCTTGCTTCAAGGAAAACTGTGATGCTTGCTTTAAGGGAAGGAAGACAAAGTCTACAAGATTGGACTCTTTTTACTACAGTCTCTGGGAGGAGTGACAAGAATTACCTGCCCCTCTAAATATTGCTGGTATGGGGGTACAATAGGTTCTGAAAATCCATTTCACTGGTCACTAATCCTTAAGGGGGAAGGGTAGCCCCAAATTTAGAACTACCAACTTGCCTCCTTCCAATCAAATTCTGGCTACACAAAAGACCATCACAAAGAGAATAACAAGTAAACCCACTTGTCCAAACAAAATAACAAACAGAAATTGGAGGTATTAAGCAGATTGGAATATATCAGAAAAATGTGTAAGTGAATGAATTCTTCTGAAGGAAGTGAGAGAAAATCTCAGCACAAACCAAGAAAGAAAGATTGATCTCATCCAATAGAAAATTCTCTCTCTGAAATCTCTAGGGAGGCAAGCTAGAAATCAGGGTCACATCAAGGAGCTGGCTTCCTCTACATGTTTTATCTTCCAACATCTTTCTCTGCTCATTGGAATCCACTCCAAAGAGTGTCTGGAACCACTTATGTCCCTCTCAAGGAATGTGTCTCCTCCCCAAAAGCTCTCCTATCAACTCTGCCTCCTGCATAAGCACACAGCATCACATCAGCATTCTTTCCACCAGTTAGGGGTCTCCTTCTGCATACCCAGAGGCTTGCAAAACATCCCAGGCTCAGAAGCCCAAGTTACTATATCCTTTTACCGAACTCATATCTACGTGTTTTTTCCTTCATTTTAGAGAGAAGGAATAGTTAACACATCAATCAGCCTCTCTGTTAAGGCAACTGTCCTTCTGACATTCGTAGGGAAAGATACTCTAGATAAAGGACTCCATGACTTCTTGTTTTCAGTAAAAACCCTTTTATAACCTCTGTTGAATATGAAATATGAAAAGAAATTAATTTTAGGGTTATTATGCATATATACATAAAAATAAATAAAGAGATTAATTCATTTACATTATAAATCTTTATTTGGAATAAAATAATATTTTCTAGCATCACAAAGTCAACAGATGTGAATTTTTTCCCAGTACTACTTCTCATACCCAAAATGAATGCCCAGTTGGGAAGCCCTGCTCCAGAGGAATTCACTACTCACATCTCACAAAAGTATTTTCTACAATGACTTCTCATAAGATAACCACATTAAAGGAAGATAATTAAATGGCAAATATTTCCTTTCATTAAGTATGTTATTACACAAGTATGTGTCCAGAGTCTTAATCCTGGAAGACCACCAGTCAGAAACCTGGATAAGGAGATATAGTTAAGTTTAAAGGTAGGAACCTAGAACATGGCTGGTATCAGCTTTAAGGTTTGATGCGACATTAATAACACTTGAAGAATAACAACAAATACATTTATGGAACCACAGAATCACAGCATTTGAGGGCTAAACGGGACTTTAGCAGATGTCTAGTCCAACTGATATATTGAAGGAATCCTCTCTACAAATAATATGTTCAACAAATGGTCATCTGGCCATTTGTTGCCTGTAATTGTTAGGAAGCTCTTCCTAACATTCAGCTTCCATTCGCCTTTTTGGAATTTCCAACCATTGTTCTTAGTTTTGTCTTCTTCTTTTTTTTCCTTTTTGGAGCGGGGAGGGCAGGGCAATTGGGGTTAAGTGACTTGCCCAAGGTCACATGGCTAGTAAGTGTTAAGTGTCTGGGGTCAGATTTGAACTCAGGTCCTCCTGACTACAGGGCCAGTGCTCTACTCACTGTGCTCCCTAGCCTCCCCTTGGTTTTGCCTTATAAGGACAAATAGAATCCAGTGGGATCTCTTTTCCGTAGGACAGTCCTTTAAATTCCTGATGATAGCTATCCTATCTCTCCCTGAGTCTTCTTTTCTCCAGGTTAAATATCCCCAGTTACTTCCCCTGACTCTGATATATCAAGGATTCAAAACCCTTCACCATCATGGCTGTGCTCCTCTGGACATTCTCTCAATATCTTTCTTAACCCATGGTACCCAGAACTGAACACAGTATTCCAAATGAGATCTGATGAGACCCTTATCTCTTTGGAGTCTATTCCTCTCTCAAGAGCCCAAGAGCACATTAGTTTTTATGTAAGTTTTTGTGTAAGCTCCCTTACACACTTTTGACTCATATAAAACTCGTTATCACCTCAGATCTTTTTTGACAAAATGTTCACTCCACAATCCTGTACTTATTTGCAAAGTTCAATTTTTTTTAACTCAAGTTTAAGACTTCACATTCCTATTAAATTTCATCTTATTTGAGCCAGCCCAAGAAAAGGAAATTCTATTAGAATAGAAAACTCTAGGGCGGCTAGGTGGCGCAATGAGTAGAGCGTCAGTCCTGGAGTCAGAAGGATCTGAGTTCGGATCTGGCCTCAGACACTTAATACACACAAACAAAAACAAAAACCTAGCCATGTGACCTTGGGCAAGTTACTTAACCCCAATTGCCCTCCAAAAAAAAAGCAAAAAAAAAAAAGAATAGAAAACTCTGTTCTTCATGAAGTAATTTAGGCTTTTTCTGATCACTACTCCCATGTCTAGATTCCTGCACTCTCTCTCTCTCTCTCTCTCTCTCCCCCTTCCTCTTTCTCTCTCTCTCTCCCTCCATCTCTCTCCCTCTCTCTCTTCCTCTCTCTCTCTCTCTCCCTCTCTCTTCCTCTCTCTCTCTCTCTCTCTCTCTCTCTCTCTCTCTCTCTCTCTCTCGGAGGCAATCAGGATTAAGTGACTTGCCCAGGGTCACATAACTAGTGTCAAGTGTCTGGGGCCAGATTTGTACTCTGATCCTCCTGACTCGAGCACCAGTGCTCTAATCCACCGTGCCACTTAGCTGCTCCTCACTATGTTATAAATACTATATTCTGAAATTTTTTTCCAGGAATAAGAGTCAAATTAATTGGTCAGTCATTCATAAATTATTTTCTCTTTGTTTCTTTAAAGGTAGGAGAGGTTTGGGGCATTTACCTTTCTCCAGTCCCACTGTACTTCCCTTACTCTCCGTGATCTTTTGGACATTCCATAATCACATCCACTGGTTCCTTCAGTATCCTGGGATGTAGGTCATCTGAGGCATATGGCTTAAATTCATCAAAGTCAGGGAGAGGATTCTGGGAATATGGCAGAGTAGGTCAGAAAATTCCAAACTCTCCAGATTTCCCACACAAACAAGACAAAATAATACCTCAGGGTGAATGCAGAGTGGCAAAAATAAACAAAAGTTGAGGCAGAACAGTGGTCCTCCTGGGGCAATAAGAGAAGATCTAAAGAAAAATCCCAGGACTGAGGTTTGGAACCTTTGAAAAGTAAACACCTCCAGGCTAGCTCCAAGCAGAGAGCCCTGGGGCTAGCTGGGTTGGGATGTAGCCTCAGCCACAGCCACAGGAATTTCCACCTCTCAGACAGTGTGGAGAATTAAGCATTTGGAGGGAAGAGAGGAGATGAAAATTAAGGGAACCTCTACTGATAAGGGATGCCAGGCCCAGTTGTGCTGCTGAGATGTGGTTCTGGAAAAGAAGGAACCAGCACACAGCAGTGAGTGCAGAAGCAGTGGGGCAGGGACACCAATTGCTGGGGGGCACTTATAGGAGTTCAGAGTTCTTGGTTTCAGTTCCAGGACAGAGAGGAAAACTAAAGGAGGATCTGGGGCCAGAGGCACTATCCCCCATACCCCAGGACTAGAGATGATTACAATAATAAGCTGATACAATTTTTCAAAAAATGAGCAAGCAAAGGAGAAAGAATCCAGCTAGAGAAAGTTACTGTGAAAATAGAAAAGACTGGGGTTCATCTTCAAAGGATGATACTGAAGGAAAAAAAAACCTCTCCTAGCCCAGAAAGTAACCTCAAATGCTCAACTGCCCAAAAAGAATTCATAGAAGAAATTTTAAGTCTTTAAAAATCAAATGAGAGAAACTGAGGAATTTTTTTATAAAAAATAAGAACAATCCAAGAAAAACAAGAAGATTTTGAAAAGAAAGTCAACCAACTGAAAAAGGAGATCCAGGAACTTAAGGGAAAAAAACTTGAAAATTAGAATTGGGCAAGGGGAAGCCAGCGAAGTTATAAGAGACCACAAAATAATAAAACAAAATATAAAGAATGAAAAAAACAGGAGAGAATGTGAAATACCTCATAAGGAAAGCAACTGATCTGGAAAACAGACTGAGAAGAAAAAACATAAGAATAATTAGACTACCTGAAAGCTACAATCAAAAAAAGAATCTTGATACAATAATACAAGAAATAACTAAAGAATTTTTTTTATTTCCTGAAGCATTAGAATGAGAGAGAAAAGTAGAAATAGAAAAAAATCTACCAATCACACCCTGAAAGAGATCCTACAAGGAAAACCTACTGGAATATTATAGTTAAATTCTAAAACCCCCAGTTCAAGGACAAACTATTATGAGCAACAAGAAAAAAAGGCAATTCAAATATGGCAGAGCCAAAACTAGAATCACACAGGACCTAGCAGCAGTGACACTAAAAGACCACAGGTCTTGGAATACTATATATTGAAGAGCAAAAGAACTGGGATTGTAGTGGAAAATACCATACTCAGCAAAGGTAAGCATAATCCTGAATTTTTAAAAAATGGATATTCAATGAATTGTCAGACTTTCAGGATTGTGTTGCCAAAATCTCTGAACTTAATAGAAAATTTTACACACAAGATCCAAGAGAAATATAAGGTACACATCAAAGATTAATTACAAGGGACTCAGTACGGACAGGCGTTATTTTTTATAGGAGGAAATGTAAAACATATGTTTAAGATTGTTACTAGGTAATGGGTAGTTTAAAAGAAAGATTAGGGCAGTCCTGAGTATGATGTGATTCTAAAAAGTAAAATCATTTAGGGAAAGGGAAAAAGAGTAATTATCCTATACAAATGAGGTATGAGAGGAAGAACTGACAGAGAGGAATTAAATGGAAGGCTGGCAGTTCTGGAACCCTACTCTCACCAGGAATGAGTTAAAAAGGGAAAAATACAATATATCTAGAAGGGTGTAAAAGTCTTTTAAATTCAGAAAGAAAAGGCAAGAAGCTAGGGAAGGGAGAGAGGATAAGGGAAGGAATTTTAGAGGGAATCCTCATATCAGATTTGAGTTAAAGAGAGAACAATATATGCATTTAAAAGGAAATAAAAGTTTTCTAAATTTATAAAGAAATAAGAGGGTGACAGAATAGGATAAGAGAGGATATAGAAGGGTGTCTAGATTGATGGGAATGGGATCAAGAGGGAATAACATATATATTTGGAGGGCTATCTAAATTCAGGTAGAAACAAGAAGGTAAGGGGAAAGGGTGGGTGGGGAGAGGATGAGGGAGGGATCTCTGGAGGGTGTGTAGATTAAGTAATTGGAAGGCAAGGTCGGGTAGAAGTAGAGGAGTCAGGAGGGATAGGAAAGAAGAGATACATGGAAACATGAAATAAAAATCAGGAGGAGAATTTATTAGGAAAAAAAGCAAGGGTAGTAATGATGTAGATAACTTCAGACAAAGTTAAAGATAAAAGGTTTAATCAAAAGAGAAAAATAGGGAAAGGGAAACTACACTATATGTCAGCCATATTAATCAATATCATTTTAGACTATTTAAGGTAACTACACATGATAAAGTTGGAATATTGCTGTGGTGTAGGAAATGATGAGTTGGTGAACTTAGAAAATTATGGCAAGACTCAGACTTATGAAGGACGAGGTTATTCACCCTCAGAGAAACAAAGGACAAGTGTAATACGATCTTACATAGATGCATATGAATGTATATATCTATATATGAGTATGAGTATAGATATATAAGTATATGTGAGTATATGTATGTATACATGTTTTGTAAATGTGTGTGTGTGTGTATGTGTGTGTGTGTGTGTGTGTATCCAAGCTTAATTGCAACCCAGGGAGGGGAGGGAGGAAAGGGAGGAAAAGAACAAAGTAAAAAAGTGTACAGAAGAGAACAAAAGAAAACTTACAAGGAAGCAAAGAAAAGATGGACAGCTCTGAATACAATGTGTAGTATTTATTATATGGGCTTTCTTGAAATGGAAATTTATTGCTACATATTTTGAATCCTCTCTTATGTTCCGCTGTGAACATGGCAATGTTTTTTTTCTTTTCTTATTTTGTTTTTAAGTTTTTATATATAAGTTTATAATATGTTTCTTTTTCTTTTCTTATTGTGTATTTAAGTTTTAATATTTAAGTTTAAAAAGAAAAATAAATTCATCAGTCAGGCATAGCTAATTATCTCATATTTATATTGGGTATCAACTGTCAATTAGCCTTTTTTTGGTACAATCCTTCTGATCCAAAGGTCATTCTCCTTGGCAGAGGAAACAGACCCAAGTTGAGGATTGAGAATCTCTGTTTTCTCTGTTGCCAGCCATCGTCCCCCCGGCCACCCTGAAGAGGGCTGGCCTCACTTGGATCCTCTTTTCCCTGACATAACTAAAGTCACTCCCAATCTTTTGTGCTGCTTTTTTGCCAGTCTTAGTTCAGGAAGAGATTTCTGCTGCCTCCTGACACTCTGTTTCTGTACCTTATTGTTTTTGTACTCGTCCTCTTTTATCTTCCTTACATCTTGTTTGTTTGTTGTTCAATCTCTTTTAGTCATGTCTGAATCTTATGACTCCGTTTAGGGTTTTCTTGGCTAAGATATTAGAGTGGTTTGCCATCCTTCTCCAGATCATTTTACAGATCAGGAAACTGAGGCAAACAGGGTTAAGTGACTTGCCCAAAGTAATACGGTTAATAAGCATCTATGGTCAAGTTTGAACTTATATGAAGATGAGTTTTCCTGACTTCAGGTGCAGCACTACAACCACTTCACCACCTGGCTGCCTCCTACATCTTTTTTATAGTTTGCATTCATATTAGTTTTCAAAGTGATTTCTAACAGCCTCTGAGGTAGGTGGTAAAATTGCTATCATATCTACTTTACTGAATAAAGGAACTGAGACTGAAAGGGGTGAGTCTTGCCCAAGGTCACAAAGGGTTTATAAGGATTAGAGCTAATATTGACCCACATCTCTTAATTCCATGTCCAGTGCTCTTTCTGCTATACTGTGCTAATTGCTAATTTGGATATATACTGGTAAATTGGCAATGGAAATAGAGGACAGAGATTTTTCATCTTTCCCTGAAAATCTGATATTCTTTTAGCCATGACATTGAGTTAAAAAAAAATGTATATTGGGCTATAAACCACTATACTTAGCTAGGAAATAAACAGAATGCCCCAGACTGAGTCTGTTCTTTAAACTCCCTCTGTCTGGTGTTGATTCCATGAAATCCACCTTTCTGAATTAGGATTAGAACAAAGCTTGTAAGTCCTGATTAAACTCTGTGGGTCTATGTTCTCAAAATCTTCTTTGGAAACTTTGCTACTGAGGCCAGGGAAGTTAAGTGACACCCCTAAGGTCACACAGGTGGTAAATAGAAGGTCTAGCTTTCAAATCCAGGTCTTTTGACTTAAAACAATTAGAAACATCTTGAATGACTGAGTCCGTAAGAGCAACATCTAGAGCCAAAGAAATTCTACCGACCTTGGTGTCTATCTGGTCAACTTAAGTTTGGTGTATTTAAAAGAGGCTGGGATTTGCTTACTTTAAATTGTTGCATCTGTAAAAGGTTTAAGCTTTCATTATACCTCACAGATCCAAATTGCCCTGGGATATTCCCAATCAGCCTATAAAGTTCTAGTCAGGGTTAGTTGCTTAGAATCAGTGCTACTTTACCTTAAAACCAGAACCAAAAATCAAGACTCAGTCTATGATTTTATCACCTCCAGAATCAAATGCAAAATCCTTTTCAGCATTCAGAGGTCTTCATAACCAAGCCCCTGCCCTATACCTTGCCAATTTTCTTATACCTTATCTTCCACACACATATTTACTCTGTTATTTAATGCCATTTGCCTTTTTGCTGTTCCTAGAATAAGATACTCCATCTCCCAACTCCAGACTGGCCCGCCATACCCGGATACTCTCTCTCTCTTCATATCCACCTCCTGGTTTCACTGGCTTCCTTAAAGTCGCAGCTAAAATCCCAACTTTCTACAAGTAGCCTTAATTCTGGTGCCTTCCACCAGTTGATTATTTTCTATCCATTGTATATTCTTTGTACATAGCTGTTTGCATGTTTCTCCTACATTAGACTATGAGCTCCTTGAGGGCAAAGACTGTATTCTGCCTTTCTTTGTATCACCAGCTCTTAGCTGAGTGGCTGGCAGAACCAGGAGAAAGAACACTATACATAGTAACAGCAATATTGTGTGATGATCAATTATGATAGACTTGGCTCTTCTCAGCAATACAATGATCCAAGACAATTCCAAAAAACCTTATGATGGAAATGTTATGCACATTCAGAGAAACAACTATGGAATCTGAATGCAGATTGAAGCATACTATTTTCACTTTTGGTTTTTGGTTTTTGGTTTTCCTTTTTTATGGTTTTTTCCATTTTGTTCTGATTTTTCTTTCACAACATGACTAATGTGGAAATATGTTTAACATAATTGTACGTGTGTAACCTATATCCGATTGCTTGTTATCTTGGGGAGGGAGAAATGAAAGGAGGGAGGGAAAAAAATTTGGAACTCAAAATCTTACAAAAATGAATGTCAAAAATTATTTTTACATGTAATCAGAAAAAAATAATATTAAGTAAGAGCTATGATCAAGGGCAGCTAGGTGGCGCAGTGAGTAGAGTGCTGGCCCTGGAGTCAGAAGGACCTGAGTTCGGATCCAACCTCAGACATTTAACACACACAAACAAAAACCTAGCTGTGTGACCTTGGGCAAGTTACTTAACACCAATTGCCCTCCAAAAAGCAAAAAAAAAAGAACTATGATTAATCAATATAATGATTATTCATGGTTCTAGAAGACTGAAGACATGCTATCTATCCAAAATAGAGAGGTGATGAATTTACAGTACAGAAATACATGTGAATGAGGGGCGGCTAGGTGGTGCAGTGAATAGAGCACCAGCCTTGGAGTTGGGATGACCCGAGTTCAGACCCGGCCTCAGAAAATGAGCACCCACGCATAAATAATGACTAGCCGTGTAACCTTGAGCAAGTTACTTAACCCCAATTGCTTTAAAAAAAAAAAAGAAAGAAATACATGTGAATGTATGTATGTGTATATGTGCGAACATACAGCTATTGAATTTTTGATTAGCTTTATTATGCATATTTGTTATAAGAAATATATTTTTTATTTTCTTGTTTTTACAATGGTGTTAGAGGGTGGGTAATAGGTAGAGAGAATAGATTTCTGCCTGGCATGGTAAGCACTTAATAAATGCTAATTTCTCTTCTTCCTACTTCCTTTCTTCTTTCCTTCCTGCTGAGGGCTGAGGTTTCTTAAGTTATGAAAACTCCATGGCTGCGGTAGATTAAAAACATGGCAGTTGAAGTCATCAAAAAACTGAGAGACCAAAGTATTTCAAGGATAAAGTGGGGTACCAAACTTATTGGGAAAAAAGGATGGAAGTCCTTCAGTGACAACAAAAAGGCTCTGGCCAAGATTGAGGTGAACTTTAAGATGGAGAGAAAGCTAGTTGCTGAGGAATAATGACAAAGGGAGGGTCTGAAAGTGGGAGTGGGGTCCAAGGAATGTGACGACTCCCCCTGGCACATGTCAGGAGCTGGAGGAGAAGCCTGCTTAGGAAAAGGTGCTAAAGGGTGGAATGAGAAAGCTAGGTTTTAGTGAACTCCAGATGACATGAGGAAGAGATCTGGGATCATCAGGCCTTGGATTTAAACTTAAAATTTCCATGAGGAAACTGAGGTTCAAGAGGTGATAAGATTTGCCCAAGGTCATGCAGGTAATAAAGGGAAAAGTCAAAATTGACACCCAGGTCTTCTGATTATCGATCCAGTGATCTTTCCATCATCCTGTAACAGAAGAGGTTTTCAGAGGATGCAATGGAAAAGGAAGGCAGACCAAAATGAGTGGGAGAGGATGATGGCAGGTCAATAACAAACTGCTGATAGGAATCAATAGGAACTTCTGATTTATTTATAAACATTGGTTTGTACCACTCATTTCTTATTTGATCTGTTTCATTCACATACCCAAGGAATTAATGGTGAATTCGATGGAGGCAAATAGCATATATTCTCTTGTTCTGTCTGGTGTGCTATAGTAGTGATAGTGCCAGGGATCCTAAAGGGGCTGCTCAGCTAATGTAGAATCAATTCCAAGAGGCAGTGAGGGGTAGTGGATAGGGAACTGGCCTCAGAGCCAGGAAGACCTCCATTCAAAACCTCCCTCTGACACTCGGGTTGTGTGACCCTGGGGAAGTGCTCTAGGCAAATCTCTGAAGCTATAAATTGCAGAGACATTTCTGACCTTCACTGAACACAGTTGCCTCACCTGGGAGTTCTCTATACCAATGAAACCAATCACAGGTCCAGTCTGTATTAATTCAATGTACTAAGTTCTTTGAGATCCGGAATAGTGGATCCTAGTAATTTCAACTTCAATGTAACTAATAGGGTTGGGAAGATACATACATGCACAACACATATACATACACACAAAATATATATACATATTTGTTTATACACACTTTTTTCTACAGTTCATTTTTAAAACTATTTTTTTGCTAAATAAATGCAGAAGATGTTTAAACCCTGTGAATCTGACTCATTCATTTGGACTCAAACTTTTGTTTTCCAAGATCATTTACTCTTGGTAATATTTAGGTTCTGGCTTTTTTGGGGGGAATCTTATAAAAATAGCTTTGAGTGTAAAGAAATGAGGAATTTGTGGATAAAATTTCCCTCACAAGCCACATGGTTGTTAAGCTACGGGAGAAATAGTGTTTGGCAAGGAGTCAGATTTTGTGAAACCCCAAATGTTTGTGAAATACGTGGAGAAAGGGTTTGTGCAATCCTGGAAACTTAGGCAAAATTAGCCTCACTTTTCCCACTGCCCAGTCTAGCCTAATTGTCCCTCTTCAACAAATTTAAAATTGTAAAAATTCACGTCATAAACAAATAACCATGAACAAATACACATGATCAAATAAATTTTCAATGAGAGCAATAGTTTCTTACTTAAAACTCTTATCAATTAGCATAGAATCAAACAAGTCAGCAGAAAACTAAACAATAAAAAATTCACTTTCTCCATGTCCTTTTCCAATTCTGTCCGAAATTATGCTACATTTGACTCCCCCTCCCCCCCTTACTTTTATGTATGGCTCTATCAATGGGTCATATCATTTCATGAAGGTCCTTCCTTCCATATTTCCTTATATTCATGGTTTTCTTATTTATGTTGGATTGTAGTCTGCATAGCCCAATTCTAAGGGAAATTATTATTTTTAAAAACTTGACTATAGTTTTTTTTAATTTTTTTTATTTTCCAGAAGTAAAGGATACAGTACTAACCCCAGTTCATTGTCCATCATGCCTGTCTTGCTTCTTTCTTGCTTATCTAGTTGACTGAGAATACTGTTTAGCATCATCCCATACCACCCTCAGAACTACATCTCACATACCACTGAAACTGACCTGCCCTAATATCATATTAGGCCATAGTATTTTAAGGCAGGAAGGAATACAGAGACTACCTATTTAATAAAGGGGTTCTTAACCTAGGATTTGTAAACTTGTTTTGAAAAATATTATAATAACTGTATTTCAGCATAACTGATTTCTATTGTAATTCTATGTATTTTGTTTTATGCATTTAAAAACATTCTTCTGAGATGGGTCTGTGGGCTCCACCAGACTGCCAAAGGGCTCTACGATAGACACACAAACAAACATTAAGAACCTCTGCACCAGTCTGGCCTCTGTTTTGTACATCGGCAGAAATATGCTCTCTGTGCCTTCAAAGAAGATAACCCCAAAGTGCAAATCAACTAAATGGTGCTAGTTTTCTAATGGCAGACCACTAGAGAAGAAGTCTCTCTCAATCTAAATGTCTCTCTGTAGACAGGTTTACCTACCCACCCCACCCCCAACTCTTAAGTCACATTTGTTCATTTTCACAGTGGTCTTGAAAATATAATGCCTCCACACACATGGACCAACCTTAGTCTCTGGGGAATGCAGAACTGACTATGATAGGAAGAGTTTGGGGCCAGATAGAAAGGGAGGAGTGAAGCAGGAAAAGGTCAAGGGTCACTATAACAAGGACCTACCATTTCATGCATGTGAGAACTCTTTCTCCTGGAGTGGATCACAACCTTTCTACTCTTGGAGAGTTGCCTGAGATTCAGAGAGGCCAGATTGATAAGCACAAGAGGCAGAATTTCAACCCAGGTTGTCTTGTCTCCATGAATAGCCCTCTAACAACTAGGCTACACTGCTTCTCATAGGAGAAATAGTATTTCTTGGGCAGGCACAGCATCGTGTGCTACTCACATCACACTAGCAGGGCATCCCTCTACTCCACATATGTGTAAATTCGTCCCTAGATTAGCCAATGTATTCCTGAGCTGATGATTTAGTGGGGCCCTCCAGAACCTGGCTCCAGCTTACATTTCCAGATTTATTTCTCATCATGTCCATTGCTTGCCATATGGACAAAATCCATTCCCCAAAAACTATCTACAAAAAAAATAAATATAATAAATATTCTATTTCTTCCCCATGCTTGTGTGTATATGTATGCATGTGTGTGCTCAGAGGACTCTGTCTGTAATGGTGAAAAGGAGTTTAATAGAAAAATAAGTGTAAGTTACTATTTTCCATTAAATTGAGAATTTATAAAACAGATGTTTATAATCCCTTTGCAAAATCTGTGTTCCAACCATAATGGGCTACTTCCTATTCCCCAAATTCCACATTCCCTCCCTCTTCTCTATGACTTGACACAGGCTGCCCCCATCCCCATGCCTAGAATAAACTCCCTCTTCAATTCCATCTCTTCCAAAGCCCTAGCTTCCTTAAAAGCCTACTTTAGTGCCACCTCCTACATGAAATCTTTCCTGATTCCTCCCAGTAGCCAATACCTCCCAGTGCCCCAGAAATTAATTTATGTTTACTTTGTGAGTATCTTGTGATTATTTATTAGTTTATATGCTATATCCTCCAATAAAATAAAAGCTCCCTGAGGGCAGCGACTTTTTCATTTTTGCCATTGCGTTCCCAACATCTGTAGGGATGTACATCCCAAGACTGTAACAGGCACACAGTAGGGACTTGTAGAATACTTTAAAATGAATACTATAGTCCCCTTTGTTGTTAGTGCTCTTTGCCATATATGTTGTGTGTGTGTGTGTTATATTGGTTAGTTCAGTTGTTATAGTCATGTTCCACTCTTTATGACTCCATTTGGGTTTTTTTGGCAAAGTTACTGTACTAAAGTACTAAAGTAGCTTCCCATTTCCTTCTCCAGGTCATTTTATAGAAAAGAAACTGAGCCAAACAGGGTTAAGTGACTTGCCCAGGGTCATACAGCTAGTACGTGTCTGAAGCTGGCTTTGAACTCATGAGGATAAATCTTCTAGTCTAGTACTCTGTCCATTATACTACCTAACCAACTGCAGATCTTACATTACTTCCTTGTTAATATGTTATATGCTCTGAGTCCCCACCCCCATACTTCCCACCCTCAACACCAGCGGACTATAAGTTCCTTGAGGGTGGGAACTGATTTTCATTTTTGTCTTTGTATCCATAGCACCTAGCACTTACACATAGTAGGTGCTTAAGAAATGTTTATTGAATTGAAATCAACTGAATTCAACTAGAAGCACACAAATATCGATTGATGCCAATAATCACACTTAATCTTTCCTTGTTGCTTCTGAAAAGCCTTCATTGATCATCTCCTCTTATTATTTTGGCAAATAAATAACCTACCACAGATGAGAATCAAAGTGACCAAAAATATTTAGGTTAAGCCAACAGCCATTGGCAGAAAGTGGGAAGGGGTATAACAGAACAACTTCCAAGATAATTCCTCCATAACTCTATGCAAGAAGGAAATGATTCAACAAGTATAATTGAAATTCCAAAAAGAAGCCAGCTGTAGAAAACAGAAAGCAAAAGTTTCTGGAAGTCCCAGCCCCACCCACATGTAAATTACTCAGTGGTATGCAAATAGCTGGATGGCACAACCAAAGGCTCCTGAAAAAATCATTTCTATTTTTATTCCTAGCTATAACCTAGTTTTACACATCACATGACAAATCTGAATTTGAAAGTTTGAAATCATTGGTATTGCAGCTGTGAATACAATTAAGATGAAAAAAAAAGTTCCAATCTTCATCCTGTGTGTCCCAAGTGTCCATAAGAGAACTATCCAAGAAGGTTGCTTGCTCTAGACTACCTTCATTTAAAAAAACAACTGTTGGGGAGGCTAGGTGGCACAGTGAATAGAGCACTGGCCCTGTAGTCAGGAGCACCTGAGTTCAAATCCTGTCTCAGACACTTAACACTTATTAGCCATGTGACCTTGGGCAAGTCACTTAACCCCAATTGCCCTGCCTTCCCCCTGCCGAAAAGAAAAAAAAAACAATTGTTAATGTTTCTCATATCAAGGCATGTCTTCCTTTACAGGGGCATAGATTTAGGTTTTACAAGGCACCTTAGAGGTTATCTGCAGATATAATTGAGGTTTATTGTACGTAGTAAGCACTTCATAAATGTTCATAAATGCTTTGGTTTTTGTTGGTCTTTTTGGAGGGAGGAAGGCAGGGCAATTGGGGTTAAGTGACTTGCCCAAAGCCACACAACTAGTGTTAAGTATATGAAGTCGAATCTGAACTCAGGTCCTCCTGACTCCAGGCCACCTAGCTGCCCTTTAATAAATGTTTTGAATCTTATGATCTTATGATTTCCCTAATTGTTCATGCTCTCTTAGTCTTCAAATTAATTGCATAACTTGTCTATTTGTGCTTTATCATTCCTTTTATCCCATAGAATATAAGCTCCTTGAAGACAGTGGTTGTTTTTCATTTTTTTCTTTGAATTCCATGCACTTAGCAATAGGAGCTATCTAATTTTACAGATGAGGAACCTGAGACCTGAAACCTGAGTGATGAAGTAAGTTGCTCAAGGTCATATGGGTATTAAGGGGCAGAGATGTGATGTGAAGCCAGGTCATCTAACTCTAAGGCCAGTATTCTGTCCACTGCACCTCACCACTATGCTTTGCAAGTGCCTTCCTGCTTCTCCTAGAGGGAACTGCAGGGGCATCTGTTTGTGCTGCCTCAAATTTAGCTCAAGTTCTAGACAGAATGAATGAAAGAGGATAAAACTGTGTCCATTTATGGCTAACTCCTCCAGTCCAAAACAAGAAACAAAAACAAAAGGCATTAATGATGTTTAAAGTGCATTATAGCATCTTCCTTAGGGCTGAGAAACTATGGCTATCTTCAAAATCATTGGATGCTTAGTTATACAATGTATCTGTTAAGTTGTATAAGTTGACAGCCAGTAACTGTAACTGTATTTTCTTTTCTTTTTGTGTGTGAATTCACACTTCAAAGTGGGCTTGGTAATTTAATGCTACCAAAAGAAAGCTTGTAATTTACATCCTGACATTGGGTGATGTCACCTGATTACAGTGACAATCACAGTCCAAGAAGAAAGTTGTAAATCATAGACATGAATTCAACTAAGTTAAGAGTTTAACATAATTTTTTTCACCTTGTAAAATCATATGTATATGTATATGTGCATATATGTGTCTTGTGTTTTATATATTCACATGTGTGTTTTGATATGTATATGTGCATACACATAAATATACATGTGTATATATAAAAACACAAGATAGATGAGATAAAGAAATTGCTATAGATATATCTATAGTTCTTTGTATGTGTCTATGTACATAAGAACCTATATAGAAGGGTAATGGTGTATATAAGATCCCTTGGATAAATATATAGGTATATCCACATATCTATAGATATCTATACTGTACTTAAACAATTAAACTTAGTCTAGCCCCCAGGGATCCTCATACATGGGATTCCCTGAATGTTACCCCAGAATCAGGGCCTATTGTAGGTATAGTTCAATATCTACTAAAAACCCTAGGTTACAACTCCTCCTCCACCATCACCATCACTTTTGTATTTCTTTTCCCAGCTAACAAGATGCTACGTTATTTCAAAGCAAAAAATCAATTAATTAATTAACAGCAAAGTGACAAAATTTTTATTCACAGGGAAACCTTCCCATAACTTACCACACTACCATTGAGGGAGGGAATGTGCACAAGGAAACAAACATACACAGTGGAGCACAGATGTTAGGAATCCATGTGACAAGGACTCATGGCATGCCCTGGATACCTGGGACTTCCCGTGCCATACAGTCATCAACCTCTCTCTCTCTTTTTTTTTTTTTTTTTGCTTTTTGGAGGGCAATTGGGGTTAAGTGACTTGCCCAAGGTCACATGGCTAGTGTGTGTGTGTGTGTGTGTGTGTGTGTGTGTGTGTGTGTGTTAAGTGTCTGAGGCCAGATTTGAACTCAGGTCCTCCTGACTCCAGGGCCAGTGCTCTATTCACTGTGCCACCTAGCCTCCCCAGAGTCGTCAGCCTGTTCTCGTGATATCATGGTGCTAGCTGCTTCCTCTGCTGTGCTGGGGTCTTCTCTCTCTCTCTCTCTGATGGCTCCACCATCTGACCTACTGCTGAGCACCTGTATCACTCTGCCTATTGGCTGTTCTTTCTTTGTAAAGTGTCTCCTCTGCTCCTTCTTCTCCCTTTGAGCACCTCTACTCCTACTGTGTCTCTGGGTGCTTCTATTCCTTTGTGATCATCTGCTGGTCTTAGACTATAAAGTCAACTCTTCCCGGTAGCAGGAGATGTCCAGTTGTTTAGTTAGATATCTACAGCAACTAGCTTTAGCTCTTTTTGTTACATAAACTTTATCAGTCACACCTAATCACTGAGCTAGTGGAGCCCTTCTGGCATGTTTAAGTCTCTTTTTTCAGCATTCCTATGTATCATAAAACTCTACAAGAAGAGACACTAAAAAAAAACATTTAAAATAACTCTAGACAGTATAAAATACCAGGGAGTCCACCTGCCAAAACAAATCTAGGAACTATATAAATTATAAAATTATTTTATACAATATACAATATACAAATAAAATAATATTTAAATAACTGGAGAGATATTTATTGTCCTTGGGTAGGAAGAACCAATATAATAAAAATTATATTTTCCCCTAACTAGTTTATATATTCAACACCATTCCAGTTAAATTACCAAAAACAATTAATGAATTAGAAAAAAATCATAACAAAATTCACTTGGAAAAAAAGTCAAGAATTTCAAAGAAAATAAGAGAGGAAAAGTATAAAAGAAAGAAGTTTAGCAGAAGCAAATCTTAAACTGTATTTTAAGTCAGTAATTACCACAACTATCTGGTACTGGCTAAGAAATAGAAAGGTAGATCAATGGAATAGGCATGCAATTCACAGCAGCAAATATAATAACCTTGTATTTGACAAGTGTAAAGACTTAAGATTTTGGGATAAGAATCCATAATTTGGTGAAAATTATTGGAAAAACTGGAAAACAGTATGGCAGAAAGTGAGCATGGACCAATATCTCACATCATTTATCAAGATGAGGTTGAAATGGATGCATGACCTAGATATAAAGGAAGATTTTGCAAGAAAATTAGAAGAACATGGAACTTATTACTTATAAGACTTATGGATAGATGTTTATGAATCAACAAGAGATAGCAAAATTAGGTGTAAAATGGATCATTTTGATTACATTAAATTAAAAAGGGTTTGTACAAATAAGATTAGTATAGCCAAGATTAGAAGGAAAGCAGAGAACTGGAAACAAAAATTTTGTAGATAACTCATCAGATAAAGGTTCCGTACCTCAACTATATAAAGAACTTTGTCAAATCTATAAGATTTGACATTCCCCAATCGATAAGTGATCAAAGTATTTGGATAGGCAGCTTTCCAGTGAAGAAATCAAAATAATTTATAGTCGTATGAAAAAATTCTCTAAATCATTTTTATTAGAGAAATGCAGATTAAAACAACCTTGAGATATCATTTTACACCTACCAGACTGGCTAAAATGATAGAAAGGGGAAGTGACAAATATTGAAGAGGATGTGGAAAAATTGTGACACTAATTCTTTGTTGGTGGGATTGTGAAACGATCCAACCATTTTGGAGATCAATCTGGAATTATGCCCAAAGAGTTATTAAACTGCCTATACCCTTTGACCCAGCAATACCACTATGTGGTCTATTTCCAAAGATGATTAAGGAAAAAGGAAAAGAACCTGTATGTTCTAGAATGTTTGTAGCAGCTCTTTTTGTGATGGCAAAGAACTGGAAATTTCAGGGATGCCCATCAATTAGGGCTGAACAAGTTGTGCTATATTACTATGATAGAATACTATTGTGCTATGATAAATAATGAGTTCAATGACCTTAGACAGGGGTGGAGAACCTGTGGCCTTGAGGCCACATGTGGCTTTCTAGGTTCTTGGATGAATGACTGAGTCCAAGTTTTATAGAACAAATCCTTTTATTAAGGGGATTTGTGTTATGAAGTTTGGGTTTTGCCACACTTGAGGACCTAGAGGATTATGTGTGGTCTCAAAGCCACAGGTTCCCCACCCTTGTTTCAAAAAACATGGAAAGACTTGCACAAAATAATGAAGAGTGAAATGAGCAGAACCAGGAGAACATTGCATACAGTAACAGGAATATTGTTTTAAGAATAACTTAGAGCAAATAAATTATTTTGTCTATTATAAATACCCAGATTAACTATAAAGGGCATACAGAGAAAGATGCTCTCTGCGTCCTGAGAAAGAACTAATAAATAGAAGTACTTCTATTTATTATATTTTATATAAATATAATTATATTTATACTTATAGAAATATAATATTTATATCTAATAATAAATAATAAAGTAATAATTTATATATTTACATATAGAAAAATTACATATATACCTATTTGTGTCTAATGGCAAACATTTCTAAGATGGGGAAGAGGGGGTGGGGAGAAAAGAAAGAAAGAAATTTACATGATAACTTTGACGTATATTTGAAAGGAATAATAAAGTTGTGATACTACATCTGCGGTTTCATGTACAATCATCTTTTTATTGTACTATATTATGGAAATATGTGTTGTATCTTATAAATTGAAAATAAAATATTTTTTTAAATCTGCTTTTTGAATCCACTCTTTCTCCCCTGCCTTTTGTTTTCTCTCAGTCTAGTTCTTCACTGAGTTGAGTTGTTGTCAGAAAAATCCTCTTAATTCCCATATTATAAATGATACAGGTAAATAATTCCCAGGGACTCTACTTAGCAAAATTGCAAAGAAATTGAGTAAATCTATAGTGAGGATACTCCTTTTAGATTCCCCCTCCCCCCGAAAAAAATTCTTCTTGTGTTTCATGCAAAGCAAAGGAACTAAGGTGAGTAAAGGCTGAAAAGGACTGGTAATGTGTGTTCTACTTCCCACCAAGAGCCCAAAATACTTCATTCAAAAAAATAACATCAACTAGGAAAGCAGATTAGTGTTTTAGAGGGAGATTTTTTTGATTAAATAAATGTCAACATTGCAGATGACACCAAGCTAGGCAGGAAATCCGATGAGAATTGAGATGTGCCGTGGACTGCTCAGGGTCCAGCACTTAGCATGATCTGGAGATGTGAATAAGAAATGACCAGGCCATATGGGTAGTTCAAGGAAGAACCATGAATTCCATTTATTGATTCCCAGGACAAGGTTTTTATAGAGCAATGAGACAAAGGAAGGGGACTCAAGTATTCTAATAATTACCTTAGACTGTTGTATCCTGGAGGTAACACAGGTTAGATAATTTGAGGAGACTAAAGTCTTAGGGTAAGACCTTTGACCTAGGCCTCAGGTATCTGCTAATGCAGCCACAGTCATAAACGGATACAATTGAGAGCAGACTTCAAAGCTGAAGCTCAATCCTCAAAAGACATCACATTTAGAGCTGGCCACCCAAAGATACCTGAGTGCTGAATGGGATATTTTGGCTCTCAATAACTAAAATCTTGGGGTATAGCCTATTGATCTCAGAACTCAAGTAACATCCTTATAAGTGTAACCCATAACAAAGAACTCAGGAGCTAACTTGATGAAAAGTCACATCTCAGAGAGATTCTTGTTTTAAAGTCCACTATTAGGATTTAATATCTGAGTTCTGAACCAGGCTTATTTGGCTCCCCAAAGAGAGGCAAAAGTGTCAAAACATTGGGCTGAATCCTAAAATGCTACATTTAGTAGTGATAAATGTGAAATTTATAGTTGGGTTCAAAAAGGTCTTCATAAATACAACACAGAGAAAGAAGTTGAACTGAAAAAGACCTGGGAGTTTTAATAAACTACAAACTCAGTGTGGGTCTACACCATGTTATGGCAGCCACAAAAGCTATTGCAGACCTTTTTTTACTTCTCAGTTTGAATGGGAAAGGGTGGAGATTCTTCTTTTTTTATCTCCTCACTCCTTCCTCACCTCCACCTCATGGAAACTTTCTCTTCCTTCAAGTCACAGCCCAAGAACCATCCTCCACAGGAAACCTTTCCTAATTCCCTTCTCCCCCTCTCCCCACCCAACTGATAATGTCCTCCTCTCCTATTTATTTCATAATCATAGTATATGAACTTACATATGTAAATATCTCCCCTGGTATAATGAAAACTCCTTGGCAGGGGAAGCAAGGGGAAAGGGAAGGGGAGGGAAAAAAACATTTCGTTTTTGTCTTTGTATCCTCAGCAACTAACACAGTGACAGGTAGTTTTTGGTTGTTCAGTTGTATCCTTCCCTGCCTGCCCCCACCACCACCTACCCTCCCACTCTCACTCCCCACCCCCACTCCCAGCAACCCCCACCAAGGAGTTTTCATTCTGTATTTGGGGATTTTCTTGACAAAGATACGAGAGTGGTTTGCCATTTCCTTCTCCGGTTCATTTTACAAATGAAGAAACTGAGGCAAACTGGGTTAAGTGGCTTGCCCAGAGTCACATATCTAGTAAGTGTATGAGGTCAAATTTGAACTTGGGTCTTCCTGCCTCCAGGCCCAGTGCTCTATCCAATGTACCACCTAGCTATCCAGCCTTACACATATTAGGAGCTTAATAAATACTTGCTGATTGGTTGATCTATTGATTGATAGGCTGCATTGAGAGGCAGAGGGAGATGATAGTTCCACTTTGCCCAGGCCAGAACACATCTAGAGAATTGGGTTCAATTTTTCTTACCACATTTTAATGAGGACCTTGATAAACTAGAAAGTATTTAGGGGAGAATAAACAGGATGATGGAGGTCTTTAAGATCATACAAGCATCCATCATACATAAAGATCTCTTGAGAAAGATCTAGGCTTGTTTTGGCTTGACCATGAAGCCCCAAGCAGAAGTGGATGGAAGCTTGAGAAAGGCATATTTGGACCTGATGTAATGGAAACCTTCCTAACAATTAAAGCTAGGCAGATATGGAATGGGCTACCTATGAAGTTAGCAGTTTTTCCCTCACAAGAGATCTGCAGTCAGACTGGATGGCTACTTTATCAAATATACTAGAGTTCCTTGCTTGAAGACCTGCAGCCAAAAAGAATTCACTACTTCCCAAGTTCACCCAACCTATTTTTGGATAGATTTAATTGTGAAGAAGTTTTTCCTTAAATTAAACCAAAGTCTTATCTCTCAACTCCCACCCACTGCACCTACTTCCGGCCTCTGGGACCAAATAGAAGCTGTATTTCATGGGAGAGCTCTTAAAATATCCTAAGATAGCTATTGTGTCCTCTAAAGTCTTCTCTCACGAAGGCTAAATATTCAACCACAATCCACACAGGATGGCCTCCCATTCCCTTAGCAGCCTTCTCTGGAGACCCTTCAGTTAGTCACTTTCCTTTTAAAATGTAGGGTCCAGGACTGACTAGGACAGAGTACAAAGGGATTAGCAACCCTTAGGATTCTGGATTCTAAGCTTTTTCATGCTGCTCAATCTCACAATAGCTTTTCTGTCAGTAAGCCTTGTCTCACTGTTGATTCATATTGAACTTGTGGTCTATGACAAACCTCCAAACTTTTTCAGATGAACAGTTATCGAGTCAGGGGCAGCTGGTTGTCACAGTACATACAGCACTGGATTTGAAGCCAAGAAGACCTAAGTTCAAATCCAGGCTCTACCTGCTCCATCGGCAAAATAGAGATAGTAACAGTACCTTCTCTCAGGTTTGTTGTGAGGATATGACAAAACAATGTTTGTAGAGTGCTTTACAAAGCACAGCACTTTACAAGCTCTAGCTTATATAGCAATGATGGCCTCGTCTTGTGAATTTTCATTCAGGTCACTCCCTCAAACTTTGCTGATTCCACTCACTTCCATTTTTTGGAAAAATGGGACAGTAGTCACTGACAGGGACTCAGCGATAAGCTGCCAGTTTACTGTCAGCACCCTGGATTATAGTTCATCTAAACTTGGTGACTTGGAACCAAGGCCATCAAGGGGCTTCCTTATTTTCTCTTTAGTTCTCTTGCATCTCAGCTCTACATTAGCTATTTATTTTCTGACCTTTTCTGTCCAGAGACTGGTCTCCTTGAATTCATCGACTTCAGGCTGTGGGTTCTGCCTCTTCTTTAAGTTTCCCATTTTTTCCCTTCTTTTTCAATCCTGTCTTTGTTGATGTTTTCTCGTTTAACCATATCACCTGTGTGAGCAGGTTCACATGCAGTAGCCATTTGACCCCACCCCACTGATCTGCCACATATGTGCCATTAGGATAGTTGAATTCTTTGTTTCGTTTAGCCAGATGGAAAGGTAAAAGCAACGATTGACCTGCCAGAGATTGGTTGAGTCAAACCCCTTGAGAAGGGAATTCCATCCTTCAAGGAATCTAAACAAAACAAAACTATGAGGAGCCGCTGTATCAATGGTTGTAGTCCTACATGTCTGGAAATAGCCCTGGCTGAAAGAAAATCTGTGAAAGGCTTAGACCTGAAGACTCTTTAAGAGTCTGCAAAACCTAGCTTAAGAGCCCCTGCCATAGAACCTTTTGGCCAGGTACAGTAAAATGCCTTGTGTACATTCTGACTATATTTTTAGGCTCTCAATTTTCCTCTATTTAAGTCTCTCAAAAGAGAGTTTGCGGGCGGCTAGGTGGCGCAGTGAATAGAGCGCCGGCTCTGGAATCAGAAGGACCTGAGTTGGAGCCGGCCTCCGCCTAATTCGCACAAACAAAAACCTAGCCGTGTACCTTGGGCAAGTTACTTAACCCCAATTGCCTAAAGGGGCGGCTAGGTGGTCAGTGAGTAGAGCGCCGGCTGGAGTTTGTGACCCGAGATAGCGGCTAGAAAATGACACCCACACACAAATAATGACTAGCCGTGTAACCTTGAGCAAGTTACTTAACCCCAATTGCTTTAAAAAAAAAAAAATTTAAAAAAAAAAAAAGAGAGTTTGCTTCAGTGTTTTAGGTCCTCAGTAGCTCAAAGAATGGTATGTCTAAGCAAACTTTTGAGATTAAAAATTCATACCAAGTCAAATTACATCATGCTAGTTGAGTTCTCAATTTCCCAATGGGTACCTAAATCTAGGCTTAATTTGCTAACCGTTTTATTTAACATTTCCCTTGGTTGAGGTGAATATTGCCTATTCCATAAGGGTCCATTTAACCCAACTTTCTGCCTAGGAAAGAATAAAATGGATGCTAATAGAAGTGGGGGCTAGGGGAGAAAAATCTCCCACCAGGCCAAAGTGCAGTTTGGTAAAGTCCCATATTCTGAGTTATATCCCAATATTCTTCACACTTGCTAAAGAAAAAAATAATTGTGGTTGTCTAAAACAACAGAGCTGAACAAGTAAATTCAGGGGGCCAAGAGTGAGTTACAGCCTAGTCTAGACCATTCCCAATGGGACCTGTTCAACAGGAAGGAGCCCAGCCCTTGAAGGCCATGACCTGTGGATGCTATTCACAGAAAGTCATCTAATCCAATGAGCAGGCCAATCTTCTGGGCCTGGGCAAAAATCCTTCTTCTGGTGAGTTTTAGCCTCTAGAGTGAGGAAACTGCACTGGGAAGGGAGAGCCCAGGCAGAAATTTAGTTGTGAGCTACCACCAAAGTAGAATGATGAAACGGGAGGCAACCTTGGGATTGAGGGACCACACATACAACATACATCCAACAGAGGAATATTGCCTGGGGATGAATGATGTCTTGTTCTCTTTCTCATCCATTAGTTCCATGGGGCTGGAAAACAAAAGTAAATCTAGTCACACCCTTAAGGTTAAAAAAAAATCAGTCCTAGAGCCAAGTGCCAGGTTACTGGCTGAGGAATCAAGAGAATTGTGTCAATCCCTTTGACAGGTTTAAGAAGTCACTGTCGCTGTCAGTTGAAAATGTCCAACAGTAAAAATTATGATGGCGATGGCCCTACAAGAAAAGTGACGATGTGTGCAGGAGATGTAAAAGGTGACCTCTTGCAAATTAAGACATTAAAAGTACTATGTCAAATGCTGTCCTCCCACACCCCACCTCTACCTATTCAATTCCAACTCAGCTTTTAAAACTCACCAGAGTCTAACTCAAATGCTCTTTCCTGATCCCCATCATTAGTTAGTTAATTTTCTCCTTTTCAGACATTACAAAAATACCTCTTCAATGGATTTTATGTGTGTTATTCTTTTATTCTCCTTGTTCGTGTGCCCTATCCCTCTCATTAGATTGTGAGGACTATCTTTTGCTTCATTTTGTATCCCCAGGGCTGAGCACAATGCCTGGTTCATAGTAGGCACGTCATAAATGCTTGCTGACTGACTGCTGGTCTGTAATGGACCATGTATGATCTGCCTTTCCTCTCTCCTCTCAGTAGCTGGAATAGTAATACACACAGTGGTTGCTTAAGGAATGTCTGTTGAATTGAAAATTAATTGAATTGAAATCATCATTTGGCATGATTAGAGAAAGTGGTCTGAGAAAATTTTCAAATGTTTAGTTACGATATTGCTATGCACTGATTAGAGTTTTCAAAGAATTAGTGTAAAGCAAGACACATTACACATTAAACAAGTCAAATGTGATTTTGATGATTCCAAAGTTGCTTCAAATCTCACAGTTCATTATGAACATTCATTAATTCACAAGAAAACATTTATGTAATACCGAGGGCCCCCTCCCATTGGGTCCCACATTCAAGGCTCTCATGTGGGGGCTCATGGATACTTGACTGACCCACAGAGTGTGTACTTTTACTCAACCAATCAAAAAGGATACATTAGTTTAAAACAAAATACATCAAACAGCATAGCAATATTTTTGACAAGAAAAGATAGACACACATAGACACACAGGTGTATGTGTTCACCCAAGATACCATACTACCATTGGATAGCGCACATATGCAAGGCACATGTGACCAGGATACACTTAATGGGCATACATGCTGAGAAGGTATATCAGGACAAGTACGTAGAAGGTATACTCTCAGGGACGTGTGAGGCCAGAGCATATGTTTATGCATAGTATCTCAGCACTCTGTGACTACAGAGTTACCAGGGTCCTTTGCTAACACAGCTGTGGTTCTTTCTGCTGAGCTTTGGTCCTTCACGATCCATTGGGCTGTTTCCTTTTGCTATTCGCTGCCTGTGTGTTCTGTTATATCCTGTACAAAAGTTCTGGTCTCATTATACTTATTAAACACCTAATATGCACAGAATACACAAAGGAAAAGTTTAGTTAAGGCACCCCCTCATGAAGTTCAAAGTCAAATTAGGTCATAAGGCAAAAACTTAGATGATGATTAAACAATACTTCAAAGATCTATGATTTTGGAAGGAGGTTATTCCCTTCACCAATGTAGGTCGCAACCCCTTTTGAGACATGTTAGATGTCTCAAAAGACATCTAAAGTCTAAGAATTTTTGAGGGAGAAAAAATACATCACCCTATGCCACTTAGCTGGGTCAGTCCTGGATGACATGAGCCTGTATTCAAAGTTTTTACAATTAAGTAGAATTTTACAGGGTTTATTTACTTTTGGTATAGCCATCAAAAAAACCCTCTGGTCTCTTCTCTGTCTCAAAGAGATATCAGAAAGGATTGTAGTGGAGGGCAACATACACTTTTACATAACAAGGGAGCTTTAAAACAAAGTCATGTGTAAGGTCTGAGGTCAGCAGCTAGGTGGCACGGTGGATAGAGCTCAGGTCCTGGAGTCAGGAAGACTCATCTTCCAGAGTTCAAATCTGGCTTCAGACACATACTAGCTGTGTGACCCTGGGCAAGTTGTTTAACCCTGTTTGCCTCAGTTTCTTCTTGTGTAAAATGAGCTAGAGAAGGAAATGACAAACCACTCCAATGTCTTTGCTAAGAAAACCCCAGAAAAGGTCATGAAGAGTCAGACAGGACAGAACAAGAAGAAGAAAAAAAAAACCAAAGTCATGTATAAGCTTTGAGATGGGGAAAAGTTATCAATGAAGAAGCTGGGTTAGTTAACCTCCCAGGTCCTTTCTAGATAGGTGATCCTATGACGTTCCAAGCAGAAGGTACTCTATTTTATAAATTTTTTTGCTTTTTTTTTTTTGGAGGGGCAATTGGGGTTAAGTGACTTGCCCAAGGTCACATGGCTAGTAAGTGTTAAGTGTCTGAGGCCAGATTTGAACTCAGGTCCTCCTGACTCCAGGGCCAGTGCTCTATTCACTGTGCCACCTAGCCACTCCTACTCTATTTTATTATTATAAAATGTATTGGGTCATTTTAATTTCATTAAAGATATATTCACCATGAAACAAAACAAGTTTTAAAAGCCTATATTCACTGAGAGCTCCAGGAAAGGAAAATAAGAGAAAACAAGCCTTTATTAAGCACCTACTCTGTGCCAGGCAATGACTTTACAGATATTAAGTCATTTGATCCTCATAATAACCCTTAGAGATAGGTGCTATTAAAGGGAGGAAGCTCCAGAGTCACTCTGGGACTCCTGAGATCATGGAGGGGTGGGTACAAGATTCAACTCCAAAGATCCTCAATTACTATCAGCATGCATGAGTTTTTAAATCTCTTTACCATGCCAAAAGTGGCCTTTCAATTTTTCCACAAGCTCCTGTTCACTCCCATCTTGGCAAAATGTCTCTAGAATCTGATGGCTGGGTTTTCATTTTAGGCCACCCCCTGTTAGCAGATCTAGTTACTATAAAGGAAGCGTCTTTCAGCAGCAGTTACAGCCCCAGAGATTCTGGAGTCAGAGGAGAAACCGTTTATTTAACAAACAGTTGATGAAGGAGCCCATGATGGAAATACCTCAGCTCCAGGAGTTGGCATCTTGCTCCTGTTGTCAGGAGCTCACCAATGACAGTCGCCAAGTACTTAGAAACCAAACTCCCCAAAAAGGAGCCTTCTGACTCTGTCTATAAACTCCACCAGAAGTTTCCAAACTGTTTTTTAAATGGTCTTAATTGCCTTAATGTTATAGGCAAAATTGATTTTAACGGGGAGGCTGAATTATCCAAACAACTGTTTCCATTCCCCACGTGTCAACATTGAATGCCTGCTTACTTTACAAAGATGGAGGAATTCCTGATTCCTTCCATCTCTCTAGATGGGGTGGATGTGGAAAACAGCAAGCCCAAATATGAAGCTGTGCAATAAATCAATTGGGTGGAGGAACATGGAGGAGTTTTCTGTTTGTCTTGGAAGCCAAAGCATATTAAATTTTAAACTCCTTGATAACAGAGATTGAGTCTGCTCTATCTTTGTATTCCCCCCAGTGTGCAACATAGTACATTTTGGACATATTGGGCATTTCATAAATAGCTGCTGACTGAGTGAATAAATGAATAACTGAAAAGTCTTCAGTAAAAAACTCCTGAGTGGATAGTTTGGTTAAGCAGGGGTAGGAAACCTGTGGCGTTGAGGCCACATGTGGCCTTCTAGGTCCATTTGACGGAGTCCAAGTTTTACTGAATCAATCCTTTTATTAAGAGGGTTTGTTCTATGAAGTTTGGATTCTGTCAAAGGGCCACACTTATTAGAGGGCCACATGTGGCCTTGAGGCCACAGGTTTTCCACCCCTGGTTAAGAGAAACCATTCAACAATACAAATTATTGAAAATCAAGCAGCAGAGTTTACTAACTCATTAATCTTCCTCATTAAGATCCTTTCAGTCTCATAATAGTTAAAATGGAGCAAATAATAATTCAATAAGGATAGGAACTGAAGCATAGGTGTATAGGTAGAATGTAAGCTCCTTGAGGACAGGCACTGCTCGATTTTTGTCTTTTTATACTCACACTTAGCACAATGCCTGGCACATGGTAAGTACTTAATAAATGTTTATTGGTTGATCCTAGATCTACAACTGAAAGGGGCCATGGAGGTCATTTCATCCAACCCCCTCATTTTACAGATGAAGAAGAAGGCCAGATGAGATAAGTGACTTGTCCAATGTCACACAAGTAGTAAGTGGCTTAACCAGAAAATGAGAAAAATACCAAGTAACAATAGCAGGCGGTGTATGATTCAGTGTCTAATGTGTAAGTCAGAAATGTGTTAACAAGTA
Source organism: Gymnobelideus leadbeateri (assembly GCA_011680675.1). NCBI lineage: Eukaryota > Metazoa > Chordata > Mammalia > Diprotodontia > Petauridae > Gymnobelideus > Gymnobelideus leadbeateri. The sequence continues at coordinate 128,974 of WOXC01002789.1, forward strand.
TCTTGTGAATGAACTGGTCCCGGGGGCAGGTTGGTAGTTCATTCATTTGTCCTTTGGCTGGTTCAGTTCTGCCTCTCAATTTTCACAACCCTTCGTTGTTGCACAATCGTTTCAGTTGTGTGCTACTCTTTCTTGGCAGAGATACTGGAGTGGTTTGCCATTTCCTTCTCCAGCTCATTTTGCAGATGAGGAAACTGAGGCAACAGGATTAAGTGACTTGCTAGTTAAGTGTCTGAGGTCAGATTTGAACTCAGGAGAATGAGTCTTTCTGACTCCAGGCTAAGCACTCTATCCACTGCACCACCTAGCTGCTACTTTCACAACCCTACTTCTTCCCTTTTCTGTTAGAGCCTTTGTTCTGTTTTTTATGTAGATTCACTTTTCTGGCAGGAGCAGCCAACTCCACACTCCACTTACTCTGCTTCTCACCTCTTATACTACACCAAGTACAGTGTACTCAGCTTTCTATCTTCAGCTGTAAAGATCAGGAGTCAGATCCAGGTCAACACAACCAGAATCATGCAGCCCTTTAAGAAGCAGCAAATAGATTTTCAAATGCCCCATTCTTCTCATTAAAGACTCCATGATATCTGATTCTGCTCCATGCATCAAACACATACTTCTTTATTCCTGGGGCCCTTTCAAATCCCAAGGGGCTTCTGCTTCCCCTCCTTGCATTAGTTTTTTTGTTTGTTTGTTTGTTTTGTTTTTTGCTTTTTGGAGGGCAATTGGGGTTAAGTAACTTGCCCAAGGTCACACAGCTAGGTTTTTGTTTGTGTGTGTGTTAAGTGTCTGAGGCTGGATCCGAACTCAGGTCCTTCTGACTCCGGGGCCGACGCTCTACTCACTGCGCCACCGAGCCACCCCCTTGCATTAGTTTTTAAATTTTTTTAAAGCTGTGAGCAAAAAAATGGTTTTCCCATCAGTGTTTACTACTCTGCTTACTTACTTTCAGAGTTTAGCACAATGCCTGGCACAAAGTAAGTATTTAATAAATGTTTATTATTTTATTTGTATAATATTTATATTATTGTTTACATTTATTTAAATATATAAATTTACTTGCTAGTTATTATTATATTATATTTGTTAATATTAATATATTTATATTATATATTGCATTGTATTTATTAATATTATATATTTATATTATTAATTGATTGCTATGTGCTAGGCAGCATGCAAGGCCCTGGTGATGCATAAGATAAGTAATTAATAATATATGGTAATAGAAATAATAAATAGTAAATAATAATAACCAACATTTATCACAAGGCACTGTGCCAAGCATTTTACAAATTATTATCTCATTTGACCCCAAATGAAATAAATACAAAATGTATACAGAATAATTTTATAGTGTCAGGAGAGCACTAAGAACTGGGATAAGGAAAGCCTAGTCAGCAGATGCCACTAGACTTGAGCCCTGAAAGGTAGAGATTTAAGTGAGATAGAGCTGTGCAAAGTCATCAGCTCTCTCTTCCTGAGTCATCAAAGTCCAGTGGCAGGACAAAGGTCAAGGCTATGGTCTGGGTTACAGTGGATGACCTTGGTGTTTCAATGTCTGACCAAGCTCTAAACCATAGGTTCCCAAAGTGGGCAATGACACCTGCTGGGGGACACTAGAACAGTGGGGGGCCAGTAATAGCTTCTAGTGAATTAGAGGTGATGAATAAAAAATGGTGGTGGAAGCATAAGGAAAAAAGAAGATAAGAAAAGTTTGAAAAAATGATTTACACATGATTCATCTGTTATGTAACAAAGTTAAAGTCATGGTAATTACATTATTTTCCAGGAAAACACACAAAATGCTAGTTATGACCAATCAATGGTCAAGTTCACCGACAAGTCTTAACAAGCAAGTGTTGGCAGCCAAGTATATCACACATTGTTGGGAAATCCAGCATGTGCCAGCAGGAATATGTACATGCAAAGACTTATTTACAACATGATAATATACGGTTACATGACGCCATACTGCATCATCAAAACATCATTGCAGGAAGAAAAAACACAAATCTACAATAAATTATTCAATTTAAGATGAGTCATTTTTTAAATGATGCAAATTAAAAAAAAAACATTAAAGGATTAAAGAAAGTAGATTTCCAGGTGGGTGCTGAGTAATATTTTTTAAAGGGGGTGGTAGGCCAAATAAGTTGGGGAACCTCTGCTCTAAATACTCCACAGCACCTGCTTCAGACACCTTCATGGCTGTAGGAACAAATTGTTCTCATCTACCTTTTGCACCAGGGGAAGTCTTCACATGCATGTGTGAAGTAGCCATCTCTCTAACTCACTGACAGTCTTGAGGCTTGTTGGTTACTCTTAGCCTGGTTTTGCCCATCTGCTGTGACAGTTCTACCAGGATGTGTCTGCAGCACATGCTACAGCTTCTTGGAGTCACAGGTGAGAACTGGGTGGAAAGTGAACACCAAGGTGGATAAGCAGCCCAGAGAAGGGCCCAACAAGCCCTCAAACCAGAGGTGCTAGTCCTCCCTGTATGCTTCATGCATCTCAGGTGCTAGGTGGCACGGTGGATAGAGTGTCAGGCCTGGAGTCAGAAAGACCTAAGTTCAAATTTGGCCTCAAGCACTTACTACCTGCATGACCCTAGACAAGTCACTTAACCCTGTTCACCTCAGTTTCCTCATCTATAAAATGAGCTGGAGAAGGAAATGGCAAATCACTCCAGTATTTTTAACAAGAAAATTCCAGATGAAGTCATAAAGAGTCAGACACAACTGAAACAACTAAACAACAAGCATTTGAATATAGGAAAATCCAATCATTATAAATTTAAATACACTTATATGTATGTCTGCACATAGATAGATAGATAGATATATATATATATATATATATATATATACACACATACATACATATAAGGGTATAAATACATACATACATAGAGAGAGAGACAGAGATAAGTAGATCAATCTGCTTATAAAAACTGTTCCCCTGTAGAGGCCTAAGCATTGTAAGCAGCATTATTTCTATAGGAAGAAATCATGCCATACAACTCTTTTATTTCATTTGACCAATAATGAGTTGATTTTTTTCCCTAGGCACCAAGAACCACAGTTTGTCAGCCCTTTAGGGTAAATTGGGTTCCCATAACCAAATCTTGGTATCAAGCTAGAACTTTCTGAGACCAAGAAAGATATTGGCATGGAACCTATGAACTCCTATCCACAATTTGATCTTATAACTGTCAGATAAACCTGCCCCAGAATTTGCCCCTTCAGCAAGCTCCTTTCCCAGAGGCCCAAGAGAAACAATTAAGAATAGGTGAAGCATACGGTTCATTTAACTCCCTGGAGGTGTCTTCTTGTCCTCTGTGTTCTGGGCCTGGCATTTCTGAGCCTCCTACACACTCTTTGGATAATTGAACCACAGTAAATTTAATAGAGCTCATATTTTGGTCCAGTATGAATCTGTTGTATTTACATGTACCTGTGGTTTCGGTTTCTTTGTGGAAGGGGAAATGGAAAGAACACTGGATTTAGAATCAGAGGACCAGGGTTCAGATATTATCTATTACAATTGCTACCTCGGTGACCATAGCCAAATCATTTTATCACCCCAGGCCTTCGTTTCTTTATCTGTAAATTGAAAAAAAAGAAAGGATCTTGGACTTTAAGGTCCCCTCCAGTCAAAAACCTTAACTCCTCTGAACCTTGGACCTTAGTTTCCTTAATTTCAAGACAATAGTGACAAAACAAACATACCTTCAGTCATCTGCTGGATCAAAGGGGCAGGAGACATAGGTAGCAAAAAAATAAGTTTTCAGATGTAATAGCATAAAAATGATAGGAAAGTTACTGGGCTTCATACTATGGAATTTCCTCCTCTGGGGGCCTTTAAGAATAAGACAACACTCATCTGTCTGGGATGGGCTATACAGTTCTCACAGGTAGGTGGAAGGGCTAATTGACCTTTTAAGGACACTTTCAATTCAATGATTATGGTCACGGTGCCTTGGAAGAAAAACACTATATAAACACTGAGTAGAATTATTTATTTGAAAGTCACAATGAATCTTCATTTAAACCCTGGCCTTGCCTGCAATAAAAAAAAAAAAAGGTTATATAAATAATTAGTATGCCCGGCCTGAAGGAGATAACTTTCAAAGTTACTTGTTTTGGCCCCATCACTGTTTTCTAAATACCAAAGTGGCTTCGTCAACTTTTTAGTAATAAAGGATTATAATACTGTAAATCATTTAATTAATTATTAAGCAAGTTTTTATTCTTCCACAGAAATGGAACACCAACGGTATTTGGTCAATGTTAAATACTGGTCTTCAATGTTCTATAGAAGTTTCCTTGTAAGGACAGATTCTTGGCATCTTGGCATGTAAGTTCTTTGCTGGCAGACACTGTCCCATTGCTCTCTATCTCCAGCATCTAGCACACTTCCTGGTATACTGTAGGTGCTTAATAAATTCTTGTTGATTAGATTATTTAGGTAGGAGACATATAACAGAGCCTTACTATAAATTCCTAAATGGAGGCACAGAGAAGGCAAATTGCTTGCTATTAATCACACATCTAATCAACACAGATCCAAGGCTGGAATTCGGGGATCTATATTCTCAAAAGTTAATTTTTTTAGCCCATTTGAGACCCACAAGAGGGAGAGAAGAAGATGAATAAAAACAATATAATTACTGAGATGCTGATGTATCAATCTGTGCTCAGTGTGAACTATGGTTGCTCCTTGAGCCTCTGAAAATTCAGATGGTCTAGTTGTGGTTCAGACTGTCATTGTTTGGCAAAGTCATCATGTACCTATGAAGAAATTGTTTGCATCTAGAACAAGCAGCACAAAAAGCTCATTCATCTCAACTTTTTAAGACAAATTCATTCAGGAAGGTGAGGAGACAGAGACTCTAAGATATGGCCCTAGGACACAGCAATGCTATACTCCATCACAGACTAGAAGGAAGCTCACCTGGAGTATGGCAGCCCAGGAAAAGAAACTAAAATGTCTGGGAAGAGTATGAAATAAGGTTGGAAAGCTACCTGGAATCCAGATTATGGAAATCCTTAAAAGTCGGGCTGAGGAGTTCGCATTTTATCCCAAAGGCAATGGGGAGCCACAAAAGGCTTTTATTTTATTTTTTTATTTTCGGTTCCAAATTCTCTTCCTCCTTCCACCTGCCTCTTCCCTCCCCCCACTCTAGCCCACTGAGAAGACAAGAAATATGATATCCATTACACACATAAAATCATGAATATTTCTACATTAGCAATGTGGCAAATGTGGCAAAAAATAAAAAGAAAGTAGAAAAACATCATTCTGTACTCAGAATTCATTAGTTCTCTCTCTAGAGGTATATAGAATTTTTTATCATGGATACTTTGGGATTTTCACGGATCACTGTATTGATCAGAGTAACTAATCTAATAATCACAATTAATTATCATTATAATATTGCTGTTCAGTGTTTTCCTAGTTCTTTTCACTTCAGTTTGCATCAACTCACATAAGTCTTCCTAGATTTTTCTAAATTCATCCCCTTTGTCATTTCTTACAATAGTATTCCATCACAATCACATACCACAACTTGTTCAATCATTCCCCAACTGATGGGCATCCACTCAGTTTCCAATTCTCTGTTACCACAAAAAGATGAGCTACAAATATTTTTGTATCTTTGGGTGCTCTTCCTTATGCCTTGATCTCTTTGAGGCACAGACCTAGTAGCAGTTTTGCTGCACACATATGTGTATATCCCTAGAAGATTGCTGGTACCTCAAGTTAAGTGTATTTCCCATTAACAGTTAGACATTAAACACAATTACTTCTTAGCAAAGAATCTTTTTAACATTTAGTTTAATACCTCATTTACTTTCCCCTTATCTGTGATAACCTGACTTTCGATGATCAACTCCATATACATTACATATGTGTGTATACATATATATTTATGCATGCATGCATGCATGTCTGTAAAGCATTCAATTAGATTGAACCTAACGGAGTTAATGAGATCTCTTAGAAAATGTATAAAGAGACAAGAGGAGGGAGCCCGGGACAGAAACCTGGAGCCAAGAAAGAGAGTGAGATATGGATGATGATCCAACCAAGGATCCTGAAAAAGTGGTCATTCAGGTAGGAAGAAAGCTAAAGAGAGCAGTAGCTTAGAAATACCAAGGAAGGTCCAGAAGTAAATGTTGAGCAGCAATGTCAAAAGCTTCAAAGATGTCAAGGGAGATAAGATCTAAGAAAAACCTGTCAGATTTAGACATTGAGAAAGTCTTGATGAGAAACAATGTGGCACAAAAGGTAGAGACAGAGAGGAAGAAAGAAAGAGAGTGAGAGGCAGGAAAGAGAAAGAGACAGAGAGAAAGAGGTAGAGTGAGAGACAAAGGTTGGGGGAGAGAGACAAGACAGAGACAAAGACAGACAGACAAACAGACAAAGAGGAACAGAGAGGAAGAAAGGAACAGAGAAAAAAAGAGACATAGTGAAAGAAGGGTAAGAAAGAGAAAGAGACAGAGAGGTGGAGTGAGAGAGAAAGAGAGGGAGAGGGAGAGACAGACAGACAGAGGAAGAGTGAAAGAGGGGTAAGAAAGGGAAAGAGACAGAGACAAAGAGAAAGAGGTAGAGTGAGAGAGAGAGAGAGAGAGAGAGAGAGAGAGAGAGAGAGAGAGAGAGAGAATGAAAAAGACAGAGAGGGGAGGGAGGGAGTTTAAACCTCCAAAGAAGTTGATTCTTTCAAAGGACACATTTTTTAATATTACAATAAGTTACCTTGATATAACACTCTAAGGTTTACAAAGCACTTTCCTCACAACCCTATGTGATAAATGACCCAAGTGTTATTATCCTAGCGATTTTCCTAAAGCACAGTACTGACTGCATTTCTCCCCTGGTCCATAAGCTCCAGTGGTTTCCTATTCCATTTAGGATCAAATACAAACTCTTCTGTCTGGCATTTCAAACCCTTCACAGCCTGGCTTCTATACGCCTTTGCACTTACTCTCCACATCTCTGCCCTCCCTGCTCTCTGCAGGCCAGCCACACAGGCTTTCTTGCTGTACCTCACCCAAAGCATTCTGTGGCGTATGTAGCACAGTCTTCCCATCTAATAATATCCACTTCACAGAGTTGGTGTGAAGACCAAATGAGACAATGTGTGTAAAGCCTTTGCCAGCTTTAAGACTATAGAAATGCTAGCTTTTACCATCATTATTGTGCCTGGCATTCACACCTTCCTCACCTCCTCTTCCTCTCTAGCTTCCTTCAAAGCTCAGTTCAGGTGCCATCTTCTACTTGATACTTTGCTTGAATTCCCTCCAACCCATAATACCTACCTCTTCCCCGGGTTACCTTGTATTTCTCCTGCCTTGTGAGATAAAAGGAAATAAGGCTTGGATAGTGCTTTGTAAGCATTAACACTATGTAAATACTTGTTGTGGAGTTGCATATATTTACACAGTAAAGAGAAATCGCTGTTGTTCAGTGATTTTAGTCATGTCTCTTTGAGATCCCATTTGGGGTTTTCTTGGCAAAGATCCTAGCATGGTTTTCTATTTCTTTCTCCAGCTTGTTTTACAGATGAGGAAACTGAGGCAGAGTTAAATGACTTGCCTAGGGTCACACCAGCTAGTAAACGTCTGAGGTCAGATTTGAATTCAGGTTGCCCTGACTGCAGGCCCCGGCGCTCTATCCACTGTGCCACCTAGCTGCTCCTGTATAAGCACTAGTTATCATTATTATCATTATATGTATTTATTTGCATTACCCTATTAGAGACAACAGGGACTATTTGTCTTTACATCCCCAGTGCCTAACACAGCATCTGGTATTCAGTCCATAAGTATTTATTAAGCACCTACTATGTGCCTAGTGCTGTGCTAGGCATTGGGAATACAAAGAAGGACAAGACAGTCACACTTAAATGCTAGGCACTTAAATGCTTGATGATTGGTCAATCCTTATTTTACCCATAAGGACTTAAGATGGAGAAGTTATGTGAATCGCCTGTGATCACACACAAGAATGGCTTGGAGAGCATTTGACCTCTAGCCTTCCAACCTTCAGCTCAGGGGTCTATCTCATCCACCACGCTGCCTCTCAGAGGAATAATAATTTATATGCACTCACTGTAAGTACTGAATTTCATATTTAAATGGAACTTTTAAAAATTGTATTAACAAAAATGATGTCATTTGCATTATTATACAGAACTAAATGTCACAAGGATCTAGACAGGTTTCGTTGTGTGTGGCCTCACATACAATCTCAGTGGTTTGGAGCTACAATTTACTTCTCTCCACACATATCACTCTTATCTTTTTCAATCCTAGTTAAGTTTTCTTTCTAAGAGCCTTCACAGGGAGTCGCCCATGTAAGTTGCCATGGAAACCTTTCAATTGTGGCCAAGAGCCATTTGTGTGCTGGGCAACAAATTGCTCCAGTGGCTGCCACCAGAAACTAAGTACCTCTGCCTTGGAGCTGGACCAGGATCCAAGAAGAGCAAGGAGTCTGGGCAGGCAACAGGACTTATAGAAAGCCCAGGACTAAACACCTGCAGGCATCTATTACTGAGAAGAATATTCACCTACAGAAAATAGGAACAGTCAGGCTTTGCTTCGATGGCCATCTAGCAATCATATGTCTGTTTTTACCTTCTTTCTCAACCCACACAGCCGTTGGTTGTCACTTTGAACGCATAGCTACCATACCTATTAAAGGTTGCCAGTCATCCTTCATATACAAGATTAGAGCGCAATTGTGACCAGAACAAAGTTTTCTGTGCTCTTCCATTCTCCAACTGATCCTGTTGCCCCACTCGGCTCTCCTTGCTCCCTTTCAGTGACCTCCCAAATACCTAAAATACTCGTGCTCGTGCCCTGAAGAGTAAAGACTATACAGGCATGAAGACATTCCCTAAGCTAACAATTCTAGGACAAAACTCTACCTAGAAGCATAAAAGGCCTAAAAAAGGCAATACGTAAACTTAGGCTTGAGCCCTGCCTCAGACACAAACTAGCAGTGTCACCCTAAGGAAGTCATTTAACCTTCCCCAGCCAACTCTCCAAGATTACAGACTGCAGAAGAGTTGGGGGCTTGAGTTTGTAAAACGAGTTTCCTCACTGGAGATTATCTATACCCAAGGATGTACTGGCAAATATTTAACAATAACAGCAACAACAAAATGTACCTGAAACACACTTTCAAGTTTAACCTGAATTATTTTCATTTTTCTATTCCTTCTAAAGTCTAGTCAATCAACAAAATGATAAATCAACCCTTCATCTGTAGCCTTTGCCCATTTCCAAGTTGTAGAGGCTCACACTGAAAATTTACCAATCAGCTATCACGAAGCAGGCTGCTAACTCTGTGCAGCTCTGCCTCACTTAACTCCAGCTTACACAGGAGTCAAGACAGCACTCCATGATGTCATTGATCCATGAAGGATGAACAACAACAACACTGGAGTTGGCTCTAACACACCCCTGCTTAGATCAGTCAAATCATAGCTCTGGACCAAAAAAAGGAGAGATTATACCCGGCAACACTATACAAGGTCAGCTTGTACTTTATAGTCTAGAATCTGGCAAGATATAGTCCATAGTAAATCTTGGTCTTTAGATAAAAATACAATGGTTCTATAGTGATTTTTGGTCCAGTACTTCAAATGATTGATAATTTGTTTATGGAGATGTACAAAGGGAACAAAACAGAGAGCCTGCGGTATACCAGGCAGCCAAATGAATTAATACTTGGGAGAGTCATGAATAAGGCTCCATGTAATTAATAGAGATGTGGGAATGTTTCAAAGGCCAAGAGTATAGGCAAAAGCAAAGGGTAAAACAAAGAACATTGAGTAGGGCCCTGGCAGGAGAACAAATGTGTCAGTTTTGGATAAAAAATGCACATTGCTGTTTTTCAAAGGTATATAAGGGACCCTTTAACCTTTGCTCACTCATGATAGTATACATCTGAGCTTACAATTACTATTACAATACAGAACCCTAACTAATAAAAAAGTTTGCAGCATAAATTGTGTCTCAATTCAACAAGCAGGTATTAGGCACCCAAGAATGGGCTAGGTACTAGTGATACAGAGAGAGATAGACAGAGAGAGTTGGGAAGGAAGGAAGGAAGGAAGGAAGGAAGGAAGGAAGGAAGGAAGGAAGGAAGGAAGGAAGGAAAGGAGGGAAGAAAGGAAGGGAGGGAGAGAAGGAGGAAGGAGGGAGGAAGAAAGGGAGGGAGGGAGGAAGGAAGAAGGAAATATCCCTGACCTCGGGAAGCTTATATTCCATCAGGGGAAGGGGAAGGAATAAGCATTTACATAGCACCTACTATGTGCACTTTTTACAAATATCTCATTTGATTCTCATAACCCTGTGAGATAGATGTTATTTTTGTCTCCATTTTACAAGTGAGGAAACTGAGGAAAATAGAGATTGTGACTTACCATGAGTCATACAGTTAGTAAGTATCTGAGCCTGGATTTAAACTTCTTGACTCTGGGTCCAACACTCTATCCGTTGAACCACTAGCTAGGAAACATGTAGAGAGATGAGTCAATAGAAAAACATATGCAAAATATATGTAAAAACCAAGAACTTTGCAGAGAGAGACCACTAAAAACTGGAAATCTTTCAAGGCCCCTCAACTTAATTATCACCCAGTTAGAGTCAGTCACATAAAATCATTCTAAATTCTGATGCCTTCCATTTTAAACTATTAGAATATAAAAAAGTCCCTTTTCAATTCCCCTTCAGGATTGCAAATAACTACTTCTAGCCTACAATTCTCTACTTCTTTGCTCAGAATTTGTCTCAAATTCTTCAAACTGACAACCACAAACTCACAATCTATAGTATGTAATCTCCTTCACTTCTGGATTCTCCAAGGAGTTTCCTTCAGAGTCACTATTAACGTGTCATCAGGGAATTACCTATAACAGTTAAATGTCACACTAGGTTTTGTTTTTTTTCCTTCCTCCCACATCTTACTGTCTCCCTTACACACACACACACACACACACACACACACACACACACACACCCTTCCTGGAAGGACTGAAAGTTCCACATTATGCTAACAAGTTGTATTCAGACAGTTGGTGAAGTAGGTTGTAGAGTAGTCATCCTGTGACCCCAGTGCCCTTAAAATTTCCAAGGAGAAATCATCAGAACAGTTCCCAGGGCCACAGTTTCCATATGGCAGATACCAGCTTCCTTCATGCTCACGAAATAAATAAGGGAGTTGGACTATGTGGTCTCTTGGGGTCCTTCTAGCTCTGACACTTTATAATTCTATGGTTTACATGACTTAGTTTGGGAAGAAATTAAATCTCAAAGGTTCTGTAGAAGTTACAATTAATCGTGTTGCTATTGTTTGAATTGTATTTCTAGTTAGAGGGAGAATTTTCTCATCTGGAACATATCATTCTTGTTAGTCATTTTTATGGAATTTACCAAGGTAGCACAGTGAAACTAGTCTTGGGATATATGCTAAAAAATTATTTTAATCTGAATTTAATAATAACTCTATGACTCCAGGGTAACTCAGCTACAATAAGCATCCTCTATTCTCATGAAGATGATGATGATTGGGACAGTAGCATTCTTTGTACCTAAAGATTTGACCTACAATGAAATAGAATTTAGACCCAAAGAATTGAGAAAACTGCCTTGCCTATGGAAAATTGCAAAGTTCTTTCAATGACCACAAACTTCTCCTGAAACAAAAGCTCATTTTTAATACCCATATTCTAACATGCTGTTGTAAGGATTTGAGTCATGCAATGCTATAGTCTCTGAAGAACTAAAAATGAGTATCACCCAGAGGGCAATGGAAAGGCAGATGGTAGATGTGAGCAGGTCAGCTGCAACACATAACACAGAAGTGCAGTACAATTGAAAAAGAAATGACTTTCAAGTTGTAGAACCTGGGCTCAAGATCTGCCTTTTACACTTACTCCCTTGGGCAGCTAGGTGATGGAGTGCATAGAACAGTGGGCTTGAAATGAGGAAGCCTCATTTTCCTAAGTTCAAATCTGACCTCAGACACTTACTAGCTGTGTGTCCCTGGGCAAGTCACTTAATCACTTTTGCCTCTGTTCCTCATCTGTAAAATGAACTGAAGAAGGAAATGCAAACTACTCTAGTATCTTTGCCAAGAAAACCCCAAATGGGGTCACAAAGAGTCAGACAGAACTGTAATGACTGAAACAACAGCCTGTGACCTGAGCCAATCCCCTCTGCCTTGCTGGGTCTCAGATTCTTCATCTGTAAAAAGGCAGGTAGGGTGGGACCAGATAGCCTTTAAGGGCCCCTCTGACTAGAGACCTATGATCCTAAGGGATTGTGGAGGAGCAACAAAATAAGCAATACTATCAAAGGAATGTAAGAGCAAAAAAATGAGTCCATCCCATGGGGATAGTGGTAGAGAGTCAATGTACTCCACTGGTATCCTCATGTCAAGAGAAAAGGAAGAAGGCATTCCTCACTACGGAACTCTTCCTGGGGAACCCATGAGAGGACACACCCAAGACACACAGGAAAGGCAGGAATGAATGGGTTGTAATCTACATCACTATAAGGATCTTGGGCCCACAAGAGTTTTAACAATTGAGCTTAATCCAGTCACTGTCATCTTTTACTCTGATAGCACTGGTGAACTTGTACAAACTCAGTTGTAAGTAGACCACAAATTAGAGAGGGTTTCAGATATGGGGGTGCACTGGAATATAGAGAGTCAGACAAGGAAAATTCATGCAGAATTATAGAATTTGGAAGCTACAAGGGGCCACAGAGGTTATTTAATTTTCTTCTTTTACCCATGAAGAAGCTGAGACCCAGACAGGGGAAGAGGCTTGTCCTCAGTCACATAACTTACTAGAGGTGTACAAGAACCCAAGTCTCCTGACTCCTAATCCAGTTTTACTATGGAAATATTGTAGCACATAATAAACACTTAATAAATGTTCTGTCTGTCTATCTATTGCCATCTCTATCCATCTGTAATCAGAAAGTATAAAATTTGTTAATAGTGACATCAATACATCCTCCTGCCTAGATCAGATCATTATTTGTCTGGTACATAATGGACACTAGATAATGCCAACCCAACTCATTCATGCTTATTCAACAAAGACCATTAGTAGCACGGCAAAATTTTTGTGGTTGTTCAATCATTCAGCTGTGTCAGACTATTCATGATCCCATGGAACATAGTATGCCAGGTTCTTCTACCCTCTATTATTTCCCCAAATCTATCCAGGTACATGTTCATTGTTTCCATGACACTATCCATCCAACTCATTTTCTACTGTCCCCTTCTTTTGCCTTTGTTTTTTTTTTCTTCCCAACATTAAAGGTCTTCTCCAGGGAGTCCTGTCTTGTCATCATGTGGTCAAAATATTTAAGCTTCAGTTTCAATATTTGGCCTTCCAGTGAATAACCTGAATTAATTTCTTTAAGTGGTGACTGATTTGATCTCCTTGCTGTCCTAGGGACTCTCAAATGTCTTCTCCATTACAATTCAAAATCATTGATTCTGCAGCACTCAGTTTTCTTATAGTCCAACTGTCACAGCCATATAAATTTCTGTTGGAAAAACCATAGCTTTAACTATATATGGACTTTTGTTAGCAAGGTGATATCTCTGCTTTTTAGTATGTTGTCCAGATTTGCTTTCCTTCCAAAGAGTAAGCATCTTTTAATTTCATGGCTGCAGCCATCATCTGCAGTGACCATCGAGCCCAAGAATACAAAATCTGACACTGCTTCCATTTCATCTCTCACTGTTTTCCAGGAAGTGATGGGACCAGTTGCTGAGATCTTAGGGGGCTTTTTTTTCTGTGTGTGTGTGTGTGTGTGTGTGTGCGTTTTACATTAAGCTTCAAGCTAGTTTTTACACCCTCCTCCTTCAACCTCACCAAGAGGCTTCTTAATTTTAGGTTTTACTTAAAAAGAAAAGTGAAAGAGAAAATATAAATAGTTAAGGACGTAATTTGGGGCAGGGAGCAGGAAGCTTTTCTGCTACAGAGAGAGACAAAAAGGAATGTTGTCAGCCTGGATATCTATACTCAATGTCTACACTAATGTGATTCACTTGACTACAACTCATTGTAGGAATTTCACATTGTCTGTGTGGACACAACCCAGGGCACTGCTCAGTATGAGAAGTCAAAATAATTCCCTTCTTGGGAAAATGAAGAGTCCTAACTTCAGAGGTCAGAATAGATGATCTCTTTTTAGCAAACATGTCCGTGCACACATAAAGCTCAACCTACCCTTTTTCCCTACTGTTACCTTAGCTAAATTTGCAAATGCTTCTCCTTCTTGACTGTTTTGAAAGCACACGTTGTATTTTCCCAGCTTTCAAGCTGTTGGCATGGCACTGTCATGCCGATCTCCCCACGTTTCAATTTCCCTGTGGGCCTTTGCTTTCCCAATTCCGCAGCCACTAATGGCTGCTGGGTAGCACTGTCCCAGACAGAGTGAAAGAAGGAGGGGCATAGAAAGCCAGGCAGCAACCACAAGCTGCTGCTCCCTACTGGTCTCATTTGGCAGCCTCAGCTCAGGTCTACATTAGACAATCACACAGAGGAAAGCATCACAGGAAAGCCGTGTTTCTTCGTGTAATAATATTTAACAGCATCCATGGAGATGGGAAGCAGTTAAAAGGTTCTAAATAAAATAAGGCCAGACCAAAATCCAATTAGCCAGTGGGCATGAAGGAAATGAAACCTTTTTCCTCTTCTTTCTACTGTGTGTGTGTGTGTGTGTGTGTGTGTGTGTGTGTGTAAAGTTTTCATAGAGAGTTTGAGAGGAATCCTGCTAAATGGATTAACCTTTTAGTATGCCAAGTGGTTGGGGAGTGGGATTGAAACAGGAAAGAACGATGGAGCCAATTCAAATTTTGTGGCCTAGTAAAAAATTTTGGAAACACAAAGCTTTTCTATTAGCAGGGAAACTTACCATATAATGAATCAAGAGAACTGTTCCCAATAAATGCTCTTGACACTTTGGTACATCGAAAAACCATTCTTGACTAACCAAATTGACCAGTATTTATTAAGCACCTACAGTGTGCAACATTATGCTAGGCACTGGGGATACATAGACAAAAATAAATTAGTCCTTGTCTGAAAGAGAGAAACAGAGGAAAAAGGGAAAATGGAAGAAAGGAAGGAAGGAAGGAAGGAAGGAAGAGTAGAAGGGGGGGACAAATGGAAGGAAGAAGGAAAGGAAGGAAAGGAAGGAATGGAAGGAAGGGAGGGGAAAAGGAAGGGACAAAGGAAAAGAGAAAACAAAAGAAAGAAAAGATGAGAAAAGAAAAGTCAAGGTATTTCTGGATATAATGGAGCCTAGAATCCAAGCTTACTCCAATACTGCTTGGCACGACATTTTTTTATAAACAATTTTGTAATTACATTATGAGGCCAAGTTATGTCATAGTAATGATGATAATTCACATTTCTATAGTATTTTAAAGTTTACTAAGCACTTTCCTCACAACACACTTACCATATAGGTACTACAAGTATAAAATAAGTAGTTATCCTAAATCTTCTAAGCCAGTCCTGATTTCAAGAAAATAAAGTATATGCTAATGAGTCTTTGAAAAGGAATTGTCTTTTGACACTGGGTGGGGGGGAAGTATTTATTTTCTTCTGATTGTCCATTGTTTCATCATTTGGTTCTATCTAATTAAATGATAAGGGTTTTATATAAAATCTTATTCACTTTTTCTGCTGACAACAGAGGCAGTGTGACTCTGACAGAAATATAGCCTTTAGACAGGAAAATCTGGGTTCGTGTCCAGCATCTGATATAATTCTGCCTAAGTCTAAGCAAACCCTTAGCCTTTCCATCAATAACTTTAAGCAATTCTCTTGGTCAATAAATGACTGACTAACTGTCAATCCCCAATTGTAGAGGCAGTTTCTTCATAGGCATTTCTGCACCCTGAAATGAAATAAAATAAGCTTATAATAAAGAGGCACCATTTTGTAGGGGAAAAGAATACTGACTGGTCAGGAAGACCCCACAGCTTCCTGATGCCTGAGGCAACTCCCTAAGGCTCATCTACTAAGAAAGGGACTGAAATTTTCTGGAGGGGATTTCCACACCAGGAGTTTTGGCACTTTTTTTTAAAGGAATATGCTTTCTCACAGAATATCCTATCAGCCAGAGAGGAAGCTCAGTGTAATGGATAGAGAACCAATGTCAAAGCCAGGCAAATCTCTTTTCAAGTCCCATCTCTGAAAAAAAAAAAAAAACAACTGACTGTGAGACCCTAGGCAAGTCATTTAACCTCTAAATGCTCCAGGACGCTCTCTAAAACTATTGTTGTTGTTCAGTTGTCTGTCTCTTCATGATCCCAATAGGATTTTCTTGACAATGATACTGGAGTGGTTTTTGACTTCCTTTTCCAGTACATTTTATATAGATGAGGAAACTGAGGCAAACAGGGTTAAGTGACTTGCTCCAAGTCACATAGCTAATAAGTGTCTGGAGCCAGATTTGAACTTAGGTCTTCTTGACCCAGTGTCTATCCACTGTGCCACCTAGATGATCCTGAAAAAAAGGGGGCTTTTTTTATAGATTAGTCAGGTCTAATACTTCATGACCCCATTTGGGATTTTTTTGGCAAAGGTACTGGAGTGGTTTAGCATTTCTTTCTCCAGTTCATTTTACAACTGATATAACTGATGCAAACAGGTTAAGTGACTTACCCAGGGACCTACAGCTAGTAAATATCTGAGGTCAGATTTTAACTCAGGTCCTCCTGACTCTGGGGCCAGCACTCTATCTACTGCACCACCTAGCCACCTTCTCAAAAACTATAAATTGAAGAAAAAGCATGACTTGCATTAGAGGAAGTTCCCTCACCCAATACTCTTCATATCAGTGAACTCACAGGTGCACCCCAATCCCTACTCTTTCTCACAGTTTATCCCAATTTGAAAGTTGAAGCATACATTAACTGTAGATATTGTGCAGCCTTCCTGGGAATAGCACAGAGCTGATAAAGGTATTTGTTAAGCAAAACTCTGATTGGGAGGCGGAGCCAAGATGGCTGAGTAGAAACAGCTAGTCCAAGCCTCTCTGCCCCCAGATTCTCCACAAACTATGTAAAAAAGGACTCTGAAAAACTTCTGGAGCCCCAGCACCCACAGAACGACACAGAGAAGCTAACCTCCCGCTGAGGACAGCCCAGCACCCTGCAGGAAGGACCAGCGCAGGGGTCTGGGAGCCGGCAGCGCAGAGCGCAGGAGCCCAGCCGAGCCGAGCCCAGGTCCGCGTAGCGAGGTTTTAGCCCCAGGGCGGCAGGGCCAGCAGCCAGCTGGAGGAACCCCAGAACACCAGGAGCTGTGGCGACTCCAGAATTATCAACATAGACTTGCCTAGGACAAAGTAAGAGGTCAGTGTCCTATGGACTTTGGGACCTGTATTTGGGGAATGCGTCAGCTCCCTTCCCTGGGGGCTAGAAGCCGCTGAGGAGACACGCCATTTTGTAGTTTTCATAGGCATTTCTGGCTCCCAGCCTACAAATCGTGGGGAGATCCAGCGATCAGTCTTGGGGGGTAATCGCTCTTGCTTTAACCTCCCTGGATCTGGATTGTGATCTAGGGTGGAAGTTGTGGGTGGGTTTACAGCTTGCCAGAAACGGAAGTTGCCCCCCACACGTTCGGGACGAAAATTCCTCTAGCTGGCCTTAAAGCCATAGTGTGGCAACAAGCCCAAAAGTCAAGTAATTAAGTGGCAACATGCCAAGGCAAAGGAAACAGAAAAATGCAACCCTAGACTCCTATTTTGGGGGCATAGAGCGGGAAAAGGACTGTGAGGTCAGAAGTCCTGCTCCAAAAGCCCCAGGGGAAAACATGAGCGGGTTGTAGGCCATAGAGGACCTTAAGAAGGACTTTAAAAATCAAATAAGAGAAGTGGAGGAAAAATTGGAAAGAGAATGAGAAGGATGCAGGAAAAGTATGAAATGAGGGTCAACAGCCTGACTGAGGAAAACAACACCTTAAAAAATAGACTAGCTCAAATGGCAAAGGAGGCCCAAAAGGGCATTGAGGAGAAGAATGCCTTAAAAGTCGAATTTGCCAGATGGAAAAAGAATCTCAAAAGTTCACTGAGGAGATTCATCCTTCAGAGTTAGACTGGAGCAAATGGAAGCTAGTGACTTTATGAGAAATCAAGATGCTGTTAAGCAGATCCAAACAAATGAAAGATTAGAAGGCAATGTGAAATATCTCATGGGAAAAACCACTGACCTGGAAAATAGATCCAGGAGAGACAATTTAAAATTATTGGACTACCTGAAAGCCATGATCAAAGAAAGAACCTAGAAATCACCCTTCAAGAAATTCTCAAGGAAAACTGCCCTGATGTTTTAGATCCAGAGGGCAAAATAGAGGTTGAAAGAATCCACAGATCACCTCCTGAAAAAGATCCCAAAAAGAAAACTCCCAGGAATATTATAGCCAGGTTCCAGAATCCCCAGATCAAGGAGAAAATACTACAAGCAGCCAGGAAGAAACAATTTCAATATTGTGGAAACACAATCAGAATAGCCCAGGACCTGGCAGCTTCTACACTGAGGGATTGAAGGGCATGGAATATGATATTCCAGAGGGCAAAAGAACTGGGAATGAACCCAAGGGTCACCTACCCAGCAAAACTGAGTATTTTGTTTCAGGGGAAAATATGGTCATTCAGTGGAATAGAGGACTTTCAAGCATTCTTGAGGAAAAAACCAGAATTGAATAGAAAATTTGACATCCAGACACAAGAAGTAAGAGATGCCTGAGAAGGTAATCAGGGAAAAGAAATCAAAGGAACTTATCAAAGTTGAACTATTTACATTCCTATATGGAAAAGCAATATCTGTGACTGATGATATCTTTCTCACTATGAAAATAATGGAAGAAGGGGGTGTGGTCATATGAATACATATGTGAATGTGTGTGTATATGGTTACAGTTATATATGGATAGAGGGCATAGGTTGATTTTGTTGGGAAGGGAGAGTACTCAAGGGATGAAATTATGAGGTGAGAGAGGAAAGTGGCAAGAGGAGAAGGGGAGAGACATGGTAGGGTAAACTATCTCATGTAGGGGAAGTGGGTGCAAAGGAGGGGGAGAATAGGAAGGCAAAAAGGCAAAACCACATTCACATTGAATTTGGTTCAGGGAGAAAATGACATACATACTAAATGGGATATCTCAACCTGCAGCAGGATAGGGGGAAGGGGGATGAGAGGAGGGATGATGGATGGGAGGGCATCCTTGGGGTGAGGGGAGGTTGGAAGTACCCACTATAGAAGAGGGACAGGATCATGTAGGGAATGGACCAGGTGGGGGGTGGGATGAGTGGGAGGGAATTATAAGCAGCCTTGTACAATATATCTACTATGATAATGTTTTGCATAGCTAGACATGTACAACATATACTGAATTACTTATATCCCAAGAGGGAATGGGTGACAAGGGAGGAAGGAAATGGATCTGAAATTCGAGGTCGTAACATTAAATGTTTCAAATATATACAAATACTATTATTAATACTCTTTTGCTTGTAATAGGGAGATAAGATGTGCAGGCATTGGGACACAAAGATTCACCTTCCTCTAATGGAAAAGTCGATGGGGGTATGGGAGAAGGTATGGGAGAGAGCAGATTGGAGGAAGCGATATCTTGTGGGACTGCTATTCTGGGAGGTTGGGTAGGGGAATAATGGGGGAAAATGATTGTAACTCAAAATCTGGCGGAAATGAATGATGTAAAACAGAAGTTAATAAAGTATTTGTTTAAAAAAAAAAAAAAAAACTCTGATTGGTTTCCAGGTAGGAGTTATAGAATAGTGTGTATTAATCCTTACAAAGTAGGGTGGGGCAAAATGACTTACCAAAGCTCAGTTTTTCTCTGATCTAGTTAAGTCACCATACTCTTCTGATCAAAAAAAATTCTAGTAAATCAATGATTAATTCCAAGTTCCCTTGAGATAATGGGAGTGTTTTCAGGTGGCAGCTAGGTCATGCAGTGGGTTGAGTACTAGACTTGGAGTTAAGAAGACTTCAGTTCAAATCCTACCATAGATATGTGCTAACTATGTGATCTTGGGCAAGTCAACCTCAGGTCCCTCATCTGCAAAATGGAAGAAATAACAGCACCCACCTCAAAGAATTACTGTGAGAATGAAAGAAAATAACATGTGAAATACCTTGTAAGCCTCAAAGTACTATATAAATGTAATTATTATTATTATTATAGCAAAAAGCCAGACTAATTTCTCTGAATTATGAGATACAACACACAAATACTGGAAACAATTGAGCACTGTTTAAACACTAAGAAACAGCAAGGTGTGGTAGCCAGACCGGGTTTGGGAGTAAGAGGACCTGGGTCCAGATTGTGGCTCTGCTGCCTCCTGTGTGTGACCTCCAATCTCTGGAGCTGCATATGTCCAAGATTCTATCCATTTAACAAGTATTTATTAAGACCTACCTGTTGGGCAGCCAGGTGGCACAGTGGATAGAGTGTCAGGTCTGATCTTCCTGAGTTCAAATCTGGCCTCAAATACTTAATAGCTGTGTGACCCCGGGCAAATCACATAACCCTGCTTGCCTCAGTTTACTCACCTGTAAAATGACCTGGAGAGGGAAATGGCAAACCACTCCAATATCTTTGCCAAGAAAACTCCAAATAGGGTCAAGAAGAGTTGGACATAAGTGAAAAATGACTAAACAACACCACCACATTTTGTAAGGTACTGTGATGGGTGCTTTGGATACTTAGACAAAAACAAAAAAATCCCTGCCCTCGAGGTTCTTTCATTCTGTTGCAAGGAAGTAACAGATACCCAGATATGTCAATACAAGGAAAGTAACTTCACAAGAAAGGTCACTAGCAGCTGGGGGATTCAGAAAGAGATCAATGTAGGAGGTGAAACTGGAGCTGATCCTTGAAGGAAGGGAAAGATTCTAAGAGGCTATTGAGAAGACCGTGTATTTCCAGGCATGGAGGACAGCCAGCACAAAGGTCTGGTGGGTGGTGGAATTAAGTGTACAGGCAACAGCAAATGGGCCAGTTTGCCTGGAACACAGAGTACATGAGACGGAAGAGGTGAAACCAGTCTGGATAGGTTGAGTCCAGATTGTACTTCTGCTGTTTTATAGAAGCAAAGGGGGAGCCCTGAAACCTCTTAAATAGGGAAGGGGGGTGAATGAGATCAAGGACTCCCCAGTGGGGATGCTGGCTGTCCTTACAAAGAAATGTTGCTTCTTTGTCACAGACTGCAGCAAAGGAGAAGAGAAGGAAAGATGAGTTCGAGAGATTCTGAGCAGCAGAACAGGCAGAAAGAAAAAGAACAGTGGCAAATAGTCTCTAGTACCTCAGCAAAGGATATCGAGGTCCTTTGCCAAGAGGGAAGGGAAAGGGTTGATGAAGGAAAAGAAGGTTTGGAACAGTCTGATAGTGAATTAGGGAAAAATAAAAGTAATTCTAGACTCTAGAGACTTGCTAATGAGGCTGTAAAGATTAAAATAGGGGATGGAGAGATAGTGAGAAGGAGGGAAAGACATTTCAATAAATTTCAAAGCTCAACCAGAATAAGTGGGTAGTGAACACACTTACAAAGTGGGTCTGAATTTATTTATTTATTTTGGCTTGAGCAGTGTGTGAGAGGCTTCAGAGACAGAAAATGTAATTTAGGAAAGCAGTTGGCCTTCTGACACTCACCAGCACTGCTGAAGGCAAATAGAGAGGAATATATGGGGATGACTGGGCCTTCAGTGTGGGTGATGTGACAGCAGTTTGGTCCTCTTGGTCAGCACCACGGAGTCCAGTCTTATTAGGTTACAATGACTGCCCATGCCTGGGGGGAAGAAAAACTTCAAGGTTTTCTCAGAGTTTCTGGAGGGTCTTCTGCTTAATGGTGAATGAACCATGTTTCTAGGTGAGTCGTCATGGTGCACCATATTAAAAGTGATAGAATTAAGGCTCTTACATTGTGTCAGGCATCTTACTGATGCTGTGGATAAAAGAAAGAAAGAAAGAGAGAGAGAGAGAGAGAGAGAGAGAGAGAGAGAGAGAGAGAGAGAGAAAAGGAAGAAAGGAAGAAAAAGGAAGGAAGAAAGAAAAAAACAAGCAAAGAAACAAAGAAAGGTAAAAGGCAGTCCCTGCTTCAGAGGAGCTCACATCCAGTGGTGGAAACAGCATGCGAAAAACTATGTACCAACAAGACATCAACGGGAGAAAGTGGAGATGATGAATATGGGAAGGTACTCACCTTAAAGGGAATGGGAAAGGTGACAAGCTGCACCCCATGTTTCCCCTTCAATTTTAAAAACTAATATACACTAACAGTTACCATTCTTTTATATGTTTGGTCTACCCCATTAGAATGTAAGTACTTCCTGGTATTTTGTTTTTATGTTCTCAGCGTCTGGCATAAGGTTTGGAACATATAAATAACTTAATAAATACTTTTTTTCCATTTATTTATTCATCTATTCAATAAACACAAGGTAGTTCAATACAAAATACTTAGCAGTGGAAAACACAACAGTTGAAGGGATCTGGAAAGGCCTCATATGGAAAGTATTTGAAGTGTGTCTTGAAGAAACAGAGGGGTTCTATGTGCTAGAGGTAAGGAAAGAGTGCATTCCAGGCATGAGGGGCAACGAGTACAATGACATGGAGATGGGAGATGAGGGACTGTGTAAGAAATAGAAAGCAAGCCAGGTTAGCTGGATCAAAGAATGCAAGAAGGGAAATAACATATAATGAAGCTGGAAAGACTGATTGGGGCAGGTTGTAATGGGCTTGAAAAGCAAAACAGCAGTTTGTATTGAGTAGGAGAGTAATGCAGTCAGAGCTGCTTTTTTTTTTTTTCTGGTGAGGCATTCTTCTTGATCTGTTCTCCAGATCAGTTGTTTTTCTTATGAGATGTTTCACATTCTCTTCTGGTTTTTCATTCTTTATTTTTTTATTATTTTTTGGTTTCTCATAATCTTGCTGGCTTCCCTTTGCCCAATTCTAATTTTTAAGGAGATTTTTCTTCCTTAAGATTCTAGATCTCCATTTTCAGTTGGTTAATTTTCTTTTCATAATCTTGGTTTTTTTTATTGTTTTTATTTTTTGTTTGTTTTTCCTCAATCTCTCTCATCTGATTTTTAAAGTCTTTCTAAAGTTCTTTAATGAACTCTTTTCAGGAAGGTGACCATTTGAAATTATTCTTTAGAGGGTAGGAGAGAGCATTTTTGCTTCAGCATCCTCCTCTGAAGATAAACTCTGGTCTTCTCTATTCCCATAGTGACTTTCTATGGTTAAATTCTTTCTCCTTTGCCTGTCATTTAAAAAAAAAATTATTATTGCAATAACCTCTAGTCCTGGGGTTTGGTGGATGGTGCCTCTGACCTCAGATCCTTCTTCAGTTGTCCCCTCTGGCCTGAAACCAAAACCAAGAACTCAGCCCTCTTATATAAGTGTCCATAGCCAGTGGCTGTCCTGCCTCACTGCTTCTGCACTTCTCAGGCATACACTAGTTCCTTCTCACCCGGGTCTGAATCTCGGCAACACAGATGGGCCTGGTGTCCTTTATCAGCAGAGGTTCCCTCAATTTTCCCCCACTTAGACACCCAACTCTCCACACTGTCTGGGTGGTAGAAATTCCTACGGCTAGTGCCAAGGCTTTGTCTCAACCCAGTTCATTGCTTGCTGCTTCAGTGGAACTAGCCTAGAGGGACCTTCTCTGGTTGTTCCAGGAGGCCTGCTGTTCTGCCCCAACTCTTGTTTATTTTTGCTACTTTATATTCACCCTGAGGTACTATTTTATCTTGTTTGTGGGGGAAATCTGGAGAGCTTAACATTTTCTGATCTACTCTCTCATCTTCCTAGAATCCTCCCAGATCAGCTCTTAACAAAAATCTTTTTGTAATAGTGTATAGGATGGGCCAAAGTGGGGAAACCCTTAAGGCAGGTAGACTAATTAGGAGAGCATTGCATTAGTCTAGGAGAGAGGAGATAAAGGCCTGAACTAAGGTGGTAGCTATGTGAGTACAGAGAAAGATACAGATTCAAGAGATATTGTGTTGAAACAGGGGGATACACACAAGGTAAAGGTAAAAGGCTGTAGTAGAATATATTATACTTCAACTGAAATTTTAAAAAAAGCAGTTAGCAATCCTAATCTCAGACAAAGCAAAAGCAAAAATAGATCTAATCAAAAGAGATAAGAAAGGAAACTATATTCTGCTAAAAGGCACCATAGACAATGAAGTGATATCATCACTAAACATATGCACCAAGTGGTATAGCATCCAAATTCTTAGAGAAGTTAAGGGAGTTACAGGAAGAAATAGACAGAAAACTATCCTAGTGGGGACCTCAATCTCCTCTTCTCTGAACTTGATAAATCCAACCTCAAAATAAACAAGAAAGAAGTTAAGGAGGTGAATAGAATTTTAGAAAAGACAGATATGGTAGACCTCTGGAGAAAACTGAATGAGGATAGAAAGGAATATACCTTCTTCTCAGTAGTACATGGCACATAACACAAAAGTTGACCATGTACTAGGGCATAAAAACCTCACAATCCAGTGCAAAAAGGCAGAAATGTTAAACACGTCCTTTTCAGATCATAATGCGATAAAATTATATGTAATAAATGGTCATGACTAAAAATTAATTGGAAACTAAATAATTTAATTGTAAAGAATGAGTGGGTCTAACAACAAATCAAGAAACAATCAATAACTTCATTCAAGAGAATGACAATGATGAGACAACATACCAAAACTTATGGGATGCAGCAAAAGTGGTTCTTGGGGCGGCTAGGTGGCGCAGTGAGTAGAGCGCTAGCCCTGGAGTCAGAAGGACTCCAGATCCGGTCTCAGAGTTCAGATCCGGTTCAGATCCGGTCTCAGACACTTAACGCACACACAAACAAAAACCTAGCCATGTGACCTTGGGCAAGTTACTTAACCCCAATTGCCCTCCAAAAAGGCAAAAAAAAAAAAAGTGGTTCTTAAGGGAAGTTTTATGTGTCTGAATGCTTACATGAATGAAATAGAGAAAGAGCAGATCAATGAATTGGGCATGCAACTAAAAAAGCTAAAAACAGAACAAATTAAAAATCCCCCAATTAAATACCAAATTAGAAATACTGAAAACCAAAGGAGAGACTAATAAAATTGAAATTAAAAAAACTATTGAACTAACATATAAAACTAAGAGTTGGTTTTATGAAAAAAGCAACAAAATTGATAAACCTTTGGTCAATTTGATTTAAAAAATAAAAAAGAAAAGATATTGTGAAGGTGGAAATGCCAAAATTTGGCAACTGTTTGTTAAATATGGGGTGGAGAAGAGTGGAGGATCAGGGCTTATAAAGCCATGCTTATGAGCCTGGAAGTCTGGAATGCTAGAGCTTTCAACAGAAATAGAAAAGTTTGAAAGAAAGGGGTAGGGAGGGAAATAATGAGTTCTGTGTTGACAGAACATCTGGTTTGAAATATCCAATAGGCTGTTGTTGATGAAAAACTGAAGCTCAGGGGAGAGATTAGGAATGGATATATATCTGTGAGTCAACTGCAAAGAGATGAATCAATGGGAGATTGCCTATCAAAATCCTTCCTAAAAGTTTATCAATGCCATTTCCAAAATGTGGAATCTAGAACTGAACACAAGATTCCAGATGTGAGAGGAAGAGAACAGAGAAAGCAAGACTGTCATTCAGGGCATTCATTACACCTCTCTTAATGCTGACTACATTTGCATTAGGGTTTGGGGTTTTTTGGCAACTATACCACAGGATTGACTCATACGGAGCTCATATTTCATGAAAAATTCCAGAGTTTTTTAAAAAACACTGCTTTTTAGCTATCCCTTCTTTATCTTTCTAGCTATACCTCCCCTATAAGTGAAGTTGATTTTTTTGAACTCATGTCAGACTTTAAATTTTATCTTCATAGATTCAATCTGATAATCTAGCTGGCCTAGGTCTTTTGGAATCCCGACCCTGCCATACATTCTGTTAGCTATGTCATTTGCTAATTTGCTGTGCATATAATCTTTTTTTAAGTTTATTTATTTCTTTTTAGCTTTCACCATTCACTTTCACAAGTTTTAAATTTTCTCCCACTCCTCTCCCTCCTCCCTCCCCAAGATAGCATGTAATCCAATATAGGCTCTACACATACATTCCCGTTAAACATACTTTCATATTAGTCATGCTGTGTAGAAGAACCAGGAAGAATAGGAGGAACCATGAAAAACAAAAGCAAAAACTTTTTTTCAAGGCAATTAGGATCAAGTGACTTGCCCAGGGTCACAAAACAAGTAAATATCAAGTGTCTGAGGTCAGATTTGAACTCAGATCCTCCTGACTCCAGAGCTGGTGCCCTATCCACTTTACCACCTAGCTGCCCACCCACTGTGCATACAATCCATACCACTCCATTAGCAATCTTCTTTCTGCTTCTACTCCTCCCCATGTGGATAATGACAAGTCTTGGGTCCAAGCAAGAGAAAAAGTTACTACAGAAAATGATTCAGGAGCAGAGAAGGGGCCTTACTGAAGGTCAGAAGAGGGCACCAGATTGAAATGATGGTGCTGCTCCTGCCCTGACCCTGGCTGCTGAGTCCACTTACCCTGCTCCACAATGAGTTAGCTAAGGACAAAATCAATCAGAACAGATGAGACCTTCACAAATAACTGTTCACACCAGATCCCAAGTTCCAGGTCCTGGCAAGTGAGAAAAGAATGAGCATCTAAGTGCCACAAATACAGTCTCGTTTGATCCTCACAACAACCCTATGAGGTAGGTGCTATTATTATCCCGATTTTACAGATGAGAAAACTAAAGCAGATAAGTGACTTACCTAGGGTCACATAGCTAGTAAGTATCCGAGACTAGATTTGAACTCAGCTCTTCCAGACTCCAAGTCCAGAACTCTATCCACTGTGCCACTTGGGATGAGCCAAGATAACAAGTCCAGAGTTTCTGGGTCTTTAATTAAAGGCTGTCCCTATTGGAAGTTTGAGTTGAAAGTAATGTGGGAGCTATGTTACATTGTCCTTACCCCTATGCCCATTTACCAGGGAATAGGAATTTGGAACTAAACAAACTCATTTTGTATCTCCTAGAATTCTCAGATTTGTAGGGATCCTATCGCTTCCTGAGGTTTGGGAGAGGCATGGAAGAGGCATGAAGTCATTCAGTAGATATTTTGTTGTATATTTTCCAATGTTTGTAGCATGCCTGTGCTAAAAATAAATGCTGCACATAGTATTCAAGGATGCCTGTAGTTTCTGAGAGAGATGATACGTTTACGTCAAGGCTCAGGAAATAGCAAATTCAGGGAGGAGATGGTTTTACAAAGGATGGGACTCAAAACTGAATTTTAATTGGGTCAATCCATAGTCTGCATACTCCTAGAAAGACAGGAGGCTGTATACTCTCTGAGAATCATAGAGAATTCAAAACATTCTTATCACTTTGACCTAGTAAAGCACATGCATATAACTTCCTGGTTGACTATGGGGTTCCCCAGGGTCTGACCTCCTTTTTCTATGTAGGATCAGGAGTGTTACAAGGCAGGGTTATATGGGAGAGGGTCATTGAGGTGTCATTAGTAAGTGATAACAATATAGAAAAAGATTATCTATAAAAAAATTTTTGAAGACTTCAGGCAAACATAAATTTACCAACCTTCATTAGGCATATTCCATTCCTGGTCAAAAACCTATAATTCTATAAACCTAAATAAAATTCTCAAATATTATCTTCATAACCAACTGTTGCCTTCCCAAATTTTTCTTTCTCTTCTGAAGCCCCTACCTTTATTGAGTAGCAATAAAGAAAACCCACTTATGCCCCTAAGGCTTTCATTTTCTTGTCCAACGATTCATGTTCCTTATAAATGCTTTCTAGATGACTCCAGCAGTATTATTTGAATCACCAGAAGTAGATATTTGGTATCAGGTTTGATAGTCATATACTAGATACTTGCAAGAAAGCAGAACTTTGAATTATCGAGGCCCGGTCAATAAATAACTGCATCAATACCAATAACAATATCAATAACATGAGGGAGGAAAGGGGGCAGCAGGATGCAGAGTCAAAATGGTGGAAAAAAGTCAGGAAGTTGCCTGAACTCTCCCCAGTTTCCCTTGGAAACAACATTAAATCAAGTCTCTAAATGGATTCTGTAGTGACAGAATCTACAAAAACATGGAGTGAAACAAAAAAAATTTTTTTTTGGTTTTTGGAGGGCAATTGGGGTTAAGCAACTTGCCCAAGGTCACATGGCTAGTTTTTTTTATTTTTTTATTTGTGTGTGCGTTAAGTGTCTGAGGCCAGATGCGAACTCAGGTCCTTCTGACTCTAGGGCCGGTGCTCTACCCACTGTGCCACCTAGCCGCCCCGAGTGAAACAATTTTTAAGCTTAAGATAACTTAGAAGGTCTTAAAGAAAAGTCTGTCTCACTTGGGTAAAAGGGGAGCACAGCCCAGCACTGTTAGGGCAAATCAATGGGAGGTTCTTAGCCACAGCACAGATCAGCAACCAAGGCCCCTTGGTCCTGGCTCAGTAAGTCAGTGAAACAGCAGAATAGCTGCGAGGCCTCCAACCCTAGCTTAGAAGGCAAACTACCAGTACTGAAACCCCTGGAACAATAGATACAACTAGGCCAGGCCACCCCAGTACACTAGCAAGCCAACAACATCTGGGTCCCCAGCACAGAAAGCCAATGATCAGGCCCTTGACCTCCATCACAAGAAAATTGGGACAGTGCACCCTGTTCCCCAGGAGCAGAGCTCAACTTTAAAAGTCATGACATAGACTAAAAATGAGCAAAAAAGAGAAAAGAGTCCTGATGATAGAAAGCTACTATGGCAACAGGTAAAATCAAAACAAACTCAGAAGAGAACAACAATGTCAAAATGCCTACGTGTGAAGCCTCAGAGGTGAATGTGAATTGGTCTCAAGCCCAAAAAGCCTTCTTGGAAGAATTCAAAAAGGATTTTAAAAACCAAGTAAGAGAGATAGAAGAAAAATTGAGAAAAGAGTTATGCAGGAGAAAGTCAACAGCTTGGAAAAGGAAGGATAAAAATTGACTAAAGAAGGTAATTCCTTAAAAAATACAATTGACCAAATGAGGGGGAAATCCACTGAGGAAAACAACTCCTTAAAAAGCAGAATTTTAAACTCTTTGGCCTCCACTCTGACTACTGACTTCTTTGGCTTCCTTTAAATGCCAACAAAAATCTCTCCTTCTATAGGAAACCTTTCCCAACCCCTCTTAATTCTAGTGCCTTCCCTCTTTTAATTATGTCCTATTTATTCTGTATATAGCTTGCCTGTGTATGTTTACTTTTTTGTTGTCTCCTCCATTAGACTACAAGTTCCTTGAGGGCCTCTTTATGTTTCCCCAGCACAGTGCCTGGCACATAGTAGGCACTAAATGTTAAACAAATGTTAATTGATTGATAGGGATTGGATTTATTACTTCATTGGTATTCATTTCCTCACTTGGAAATTCCCTCTGCCAGTGTAAGTCAGCCCTTACTAAAGTAAGTGGGTTGCTAAGCTCACCAAGAAGTTAATGAATTGACCAGGGCCCCACAGCCAGGATGAGACAAAGATCGAACCTAAAGCCTGGCTTTAAGGAGAGCTTTTGTGCTGCCCCTTATTTTTTCATGTCTTAGAGAAATGAAAATGTTGAGTCTCTCTCTTCTCCAAGTCATTCTCCACACACCTGCAAAACTGACCTTTTTTAACTCAGGTCTGATCATTGTCATTTCTTACTCAATGAACTCAGGTGGTTCCCTTTTACTACTATAGTAGGGTAAGCACATAGCTCTCTACTTGGCATCTAAATCCCTTTGTAACCTAGCCCCAAACTTCCGGTCCAGTTTCTTAGGCATTATTCCCCATCATGTGCACTACAGTCCTGTCCAGCTAAACTGGCCTTTTTGCTCTCCTTCATACACAGTACTCCATTTCTCCTCCATGCCCTTTCTCCAGCTGCTCCCATGCCTGGAATAAACTGTCTCCTTTACCCACACCTCTAGAAGCCCTTATTTCCTTCAAGCTCAAATTCCACCTGCAACGTGAAGCCTTTCTGGATCTACCAAGTTTCTTTTGCCCTTGCTCTCAAGACTACCTTGTATTTGTTTTTATATACATTCAGCTATGTAACTGATTCTCTGGCTTCTTGGAACTTCTCTGCTGGCCTAGATGCAACATGCAGCCTGGAATCCTAGGCTTGAAGATGCTTGTGGCTTGAACTCCCAGATCCTGGCTCCTCTCCTGGCACCTAGAACTTCAAAGACAAAAGAAACAGACCAAAACTCCAAACCCATCTCTCAGGACTGTATGGTCTAAGAGGAGGAGGAGGAGGCTTCATCAGTTTACTACAGTGTCCCTGCTGTGAGCAAATGAGCCCTTCACCCTTGGACACTGCAAAAAAGAGAGAACAACTGGGCTTTGGTCAGGTAGATCTGATTACACCTGTGGTTCTGGCTTTGTCGTCAATGGAAATCACTGGGAGGTCAGTGCAGAATGGCTGCACATGTATATATTTACATGTATATATTTAGGCCCCATTACATGTATATATTTAGATTAGTACATATTGTCTCCCCCAGTAAAATACAAACTCCTTAAGAATAAGGACAATTTCATTTTGTTTGTATCTCCAGCATTTGGTGCAGAATAGGAACTTAATAAAGGTTTATTGATCGGTTGCTTGATTCTCCATATATCTAGAAGTAGTGTTTTAAAAATTGTTTTCTGAATTTGTAAAAATAAATTTTGATAATCATACATTTGCTATGAGCTAAACATTTCTATGACAATTAAATCTTCAATAAATATTTCCTCTTGAGGAAAATCATAACAGTATTATTGAGTAAGTCTGAACCTACCATAATACTCTTTTAGACAAATTCACAAGATCCCAGATGATGGCTGACTGAGAGAAGAAGTTAAACTGAGCTTCAAGCCCATTCCCAGGGCAATGTTTGTAACAGTGAGAGGATGAGTTGTTTTTTTTAACAAATCAAACAGAATTGGGTATCATACTTCCAAAGTAGAGTTTCAAATTATTTTAATGATATTCTGTAAGACTAGATATGAAATTTATCAAAAATTTCCCCCTTATGGTTAATTTATTATTTTTAAAAACAAGTCCCTACCTACCCTGTCATGAATATACAGAATATATCAAAGATAACCCACACCTTCTGTTAGCTTTTTTTTTTAAATTCTAAGACAAATATTTCTTATGTAAGGAAACTGAGAGTTTGACAAGTACAAAATGCAATGCAAAAATAAAAGTGTTTTTATTCTTGTTTTTGTTGTTGAAGACAGATTGACAGGTAGATGGATAGATAGATAGATGGATGGACGGATAGATAGATAGATAGATAGATGCATGGATAGATGTATGGATAGATAGATGATGGATAGATAGATAGATAGATGATAGATGGATGGATGGATGGATGGATGGATGGATGGATAGATAGATAATTCAAGGCAAAAGGGGAAGGAATGGTTTAGATGAAGAGTGGTAACACCACACAAGCACATCAGTTAACACAGCTTGATTGATTATCACAGAGAATTGAGGAAGACAATGGTAAATGGTATATCTATATCTATCTACATAATGGTATATCTATATCTATATCTATGAGTGGCACCCATGGACAGAATTTGGGCAATGACTCAGACATATAATGGGAAGCTCACTGCAGTTGAAGGCCTAGAGCTACTCAGGGCTCAGACTTCCAGAATTTTAGACAAAGAGCTGGCATAGGGGCGGCTAGGTGGTGCAGAGAGTAAGAACGCTGGCCTCGGAGTTGGGATGACCCGAGATCGAATCCAGCCTCAGAAAATGAGCACCCACACATAAATGATGACTGGCCGTGTAACCTTGAGAAAGTTACTTAACTCCAATTGCTTAAAAAAAAAAGAGCTGGCATAGCCCTTATAAGAGACTGCCCCATCACCAATGGGGTAGAATGAGGATGTTCTCTGAAATGCCTAATGTGGATGATGGAATGAAGGGCAAGGAGTCAGGAAGCTTGATCATAATGGTACCACAGCAAGCAAGCAGATGGAAGAGAATAGTACCAAGTCTCTGGGTTGGTCAAGTCTGAGCCATGTATGTATCATGAGCTGTCCTGGGTACTGGGGCCAAATCAGTCAAACCAGGTTTCGCTGACTCACAGACATGGACAAAGATATAGATATATAAATAGGCATAAACATGCATCTTTGTGTTTATATACATTGTCTATGTATATATGCATGTGTGTATGTGTGTATGCATGTATATGCAAACATATGTGTTTGTATTTGTATACATGTGCATGTGCTGTGTGCATATATGTGTGTATATAGATTTGTTTGCCCACACACAAGAAGGTCAGGAGTATGTATAAAAATAAATAAATGTATACATGGGTACATACGGGAAAGAAAATAGTCTGAGAGTATGATGGACTTCTTTGCTTAGCATTTTTCTTGTTTGACTTCAAGTGTTGACTAATCTGAGTAAATTTTGAGAAAGAAGTTGGCGTGGTGGTCCAAGTCTCCAGACAGCTCCTATGCTGTCAAATGGGTTTTCTGGAAGAATTCTCTAAAATTATCTTAGGGGTACAGTATCCCCAAAAGTGCTTAAAGGATTTTTTAACCCCAAGTCAGATGGCTGTCAAGTACCATGGACTTTGACTCAACCCCAAACATAGTCAAAAGAATAGACTTTTAATAAGCCTGGGAGCATAATTGCTGGTTTTTATTAGATGTCACTGGTTTGGTGTGGAGGCTCATGGCCCTAACCATACTAAAAAGCCTGTCCTTTTCAGAGAAAGGCTATTTAGTTCATGCACCTTGACAAATAAGGGTAGAGAATCAGTAGATTGTCCTAGAGATAAAACCCAGTAGATGGCAGCAGAGAGCAGTTCAACAGATAAAACGGTACCCAGAAGAGTGGAGATAATGATTTCCTAAAGTTATGTTCAGCAGTTTGGTGATGCTACCAAAGGACCTCAGCAGTTTTGCATCTATAAGTTGCCCTGACCGTGTATGTCCCCGACTACATTTTTCTCTATGAGTATGTCCTCCACGTGTGCCACAGTCACATGAATTCCTGGCACGTGCCCTTTCTTGCATGGTCCTCGCCCACACATGTTCCCTGTGTGTTTCCTCCATGCATGTTACCTGGTCATGTGTGTGTGTTGCATGTGCATCCTACACCACTGATGATATGGTAACTGATGATAGAAAAATGAAAGGAGGGAATAATTTCTCATCACTTTATTTACTGTTCCACTTAATTAAAGTCTCCATTAATGTACTCTCTGCCTAGTGGGTAAAAGTAAACATAAACAGGCAGCTGTCCTGGGGCCCCAATAATAAGAATGGTTTCACTGGATGCTACATATCTATAGCTATCTATATTTGAGTTTTTATGTTTCTGGACTTGGAGGATAGTATAATACCAGGGGAGGGGGAGAAATAAATCAGAAGAGTATATCTCCCTACCTGTAGTTAATGCCAACTATACAGGCTCATAATTTAAGCAAAATTGGGCTCAAGTAGTTGTGTACCTCTCTCAATGTGACTAATAGGACCTCCTACTTTAGAGGTGATCTGATCTGGTGGGCAGATGGGCCCAACAAAGGATTCCACCACTGTATTACCACAATAGGTGCCATACAAATAGAATTTGAGAAAAGGATTTCTTAGGAATATTGACACTGTTTGAGTTTGGGGGCAGCATCAGGGCAAGGGATGCCAACTAGTTACTATGGAATTCTTGATACAGATGAAATTTCCTTATCCATGAATCTTATCATTATTGTTATTGTTGGTAATAATAATAGCTATAACTTTAAGGTTTGCAAAACACATTACAAATATTATCTCATTTTATCCTCAAAACAACTCTGGGGGGGCAGCTAGATGGTGCACTACATAAAGCACCAGCCCTGAAGTCAGGAGGACCTGAGTTCAAATTTGACCTCAGACACTTAACACTTACTACCTTTGTGACCTTGGGCAAGTCACTTCACCCCAACTGCCCTGACATGCCCCCTCAAAAAAAAAAACTCTGGGAGGTAGGTGCTATTATCCCATCTTATGGGTATAGATACTGAGGCAGACAGAGGAGACTTGCTTAGGGTCACATCCCTAAGTGTCTGAGACTGGATTCTTGACTTCTTCACACCCAAATTCTATACACTGAATCACCTGGCTGCCCAAATAATAGTATTAATGATAACAATAATAATAGCTAAATTTTATATAGCACTTTGAGATTAGAAAATCATCTATGTATAATATCTCATTTGTTCATCACAACAACTCTGTGAGGTCGGTATGGTTGCTATTCCCATTTTATAAATGAGGAATCTCAGACTGAGAGCTGTGACTTCCCCAAGGTCATGCAGACAGTTAGTGTCACAAGCAGGATCTAACCTCCAGCCTTCCTGACTCCAAGTCCAGCACTCCACCTCCTGAACCACTTTTGCTGCCTCCAAAGTGGGGGTCATGTTCTTCCCTCAGGAGGTATGTCTTCAATGGTTTCTTTTCCTCCCTTGCCTGACTCTCTGCTGTCCTAGCCTATAAAGTCACTATGCACATACTTACACTGAATACATGTTCTAGTTAGAAATATGGGGCAAGTCTGCTATGAATATGATACTTCTGAATTGTGCAGATGAATAACTCCACAATGATTAACCACTTGCCCCATGCCTCTCCCATTTCCCACATAAATTCTTATTTCAAAACTTAAGAGTGGAGAACTTTATTCTAAACCATGTTTCCATATCATTAGACTTCCCCCATCTTGAGCCCTTAAACAAATCAACCTTCTTGGCATTTGTGAAAGCCCCATTTGGGAGGAGGAGACCAAAAGCAACACGTTCCACACACATCAGCACCAAGGATGTCCCACCCATTGCAACCAGACATACTGCAGCTGTACAAGAACAAGGCTTCAGCTAGATGGGATTTCACCGCTCCTTAAAGATGAGGCTCATCTTGGGGGAGAGAAAATTTAAAGGGACAGGAAGCATTTCTTTATCTTAAATGGGGAAGAGGAAACTTCAGGCCCCTTTTTAACTCTAACACTTCAATGTAAAGCATTGGCTCCATGACCGTACAGGATTTTTGTCTCTGCTCCTCAGAGTCAGGGGCAGGCCCCCACTTTTCTTCTCACACTCCCCCAAATATACCCTGCTATAGGGGGGGACGGGAGCTGGGTGAAATCATAGGATCATATCAGATTTAAAACTGGAAGAACCTTTAGGTGTTATCTAATCCAATCCTCTTATTTTACATATGAAGGAACTGAGGCACAGTGATTTGCCCAAGATCACACAAGTAATAAATGGTAGAGAAAAGATACAAATTAAGGAACACTGACTCCAAATCCAGGCTTCTTTCTACTGTACCACAAGATGCTCCAGGACAATGACATTCTCAGCTTTATACTGTTTTTAACCTGATCAACAAAATCCAAGGAAAGGAAAACTTCAGAAACTTAGATTCTAAGTATAGAATTTTTTTGCTTTTTGGAAGGCAATTGGGGTTAAGTGACTTGCCCAAAGTCACATAGCTAGTAAGTGTGTCAAGTGTCTGAGGCCAGATTTGAACTCAGGTCCTCCTGACTCCAGGGCCAGTGTTCTATTCACTGTGCCACCTACCAGCCCCAGGATAGAATTGTTAAAGGTAGTTTTAACTATGAATGTGAAACTGAAAATACATAAAGGAGATTATATGAAAATAAGATATTATAGAAAATTACTCAATAATATGTATTATGGAGATCTGCTAAATATATCGAAAGAGAGACAGAGATAATAAAGATCAGCTCTATGTGTGAGCAACTAGGTGGTGCAGTGGGGCACTGGACTTGGAATCTGAAAAATTCCATCTCTTTGTGAGCTCAAATCTAGCCTCAGATACATACTAACTGTGTGACCCTGGGCAAGTCACTTAACCCTGTTTGCTTCAGTTTTCCAACCTGGAAAATGAATTGGGAAAAGAAATGACAAACTACTCCAATATCTCTGTCAAGAAAATCCCAAAATGGGATCGTGAAGAGTCAGACACAATTGAAACAACTTAACAACAATGTGTGTATTTCTCTTTCAAAAGCTTGCTCATTCACTTTCCTGTCTACTGGCATGCTGCACATTCTATGATTGGAAAATAGCATCTCAATACTATGAAAATATTTCAGCAATAGACATTCTGCTGCTTTCCAGCGTTCCGCATCCTGACCCTAAAACCAATACACACCCAAACTCCCTTCATGCCAGAATGAAGACAGTGTAAACTCCCAAAAAGTAATGCTATCACCCTAGCTTTTCCTCCAAGACACAGTTCATTTACATTTATGTGTTTTTTGTGCTTGTGAAGAGTGTTCCAATGAAGAAGCTGGAACCCTTTTAAAAATATGCATAGATTCGAAGAGCTTTAGAACTGGAGAGAACAGCTTGTCCGACACCCTTGTTTTGGGATATGAAAACTGAGGTTCCAAAGGTGAAGTGAATCCCTCAACATGACACAACTACTTGGCAGTACAACCATCAGACTCAGGTCTCCTGACCCCAGTTTGATGCTTTTTCTACTACATGCTCCATGTTTCCTTCTGTTGAACAGACAGCCTGGTCTCCACACAATGTCAAGAAAATGAAAGAAAAATTCCCTAACCCTTTGAACATACTCTGCAGAGGACTGATGGCTGAATAAGGGTTATACCAAATGGATAGGCACAAATGGGTTACAATCTACACAGTAGTCCATTACATTAATACCATAATTTATTCTGCTATTTTCCAATTGTTGTATGTTTAAGTTATTTCTATTACTTCTATTACAAATAGAGCAGCTAAGGATATTTCTGAGCAGATAAGTCTTTCCTCCCTTTTTATATCTTAAGGACAAAGTCCCTAGTGTTAGGGACAGAGGATCAAAAGAAATGACCAATTTTGTGACTTACACAGGGCATGGAATTTAAACTTAGATGACAAGCCTTTCATTTCCTTTCAATAGCAAGGGTTTCCCTATCACCTTAACTGTATCACTAGACCCAAGATTCTTAACCTTTTTTTGTGTCATGTACTCCTTTGGTAATATGTCTGGTGAAGCCTGTGGACCCCTTGTCATCATAATGTATTTAAATAATTGAAAAAATAAGCTGGGTGTGGAGACATGTAACACCAATGCAATATTTACAGCACCCATGATCACAATAAAGACCATGACTGTAAGTGTTGCATGACATTCAATTGCAAAATATACCAAACTCTCCAGATAGAAGACAGAACTGAAGCATTTATTTAGACACCAGAAAACTGAATCCCAAAACCAATAAGCTGATTCCATCCTAGTACCAAAGGTATTCAGAAGCCATAATAACACTGAGAGTCACAGCATCCTTCAGCCTTCCCACAAACCAATACAAGATCAATATCTACTCACAAGCCTATCTGACTCCTTGCCTTAGCATCCTCTCTCCCCCACCATCTTGCTAGCTCTGACCAGCTTCCTGTGGGCTCTGCTTTCCTTCAGCAAACTCCTCCCACCACAGGCTCCATGTGACTACATTCAGTCTATTAGGGGGCAGTTTATCTTCATAGCAGGGAAGCTTCCTATGGACTCTGATACACCCTTGAGCAAATTCCCTCCATCCCAGACTGATTACCTTCAGCCTATCAGAGGGCAGAGTTTACTTTCAAAGCAGGGGAGGTCTTTGAATTCTCCCCTAGACCTATTAAGGGGCAGGGGAGACCTCCAAATTCCCATTCCGATTACAGGGTGCTAGCCAAGAATGCCTGCTACTGGGGAAGGCAGAAGATGGTGGATAGCTTGAACATGACAGTTTTGAGCTGCCAAGCTGATCAGATGTCCTAATTAATTCCAACATCATTATGGTGAGCCCCGAGGAGCCTCAGGAGAAATCACATGCCCAGGATTGGAAACTGAGCTAGTTAAAGCTTCTGTACCCATCAGCAGTGGAGGCAGCCCGTGGGTAACTGCCTGCACCAACTCCCCCACAAAAAAAAAAAATGAAGATTATCAATTTCAATTAGAGGTTAGTGAAAATAAAGAAATTTTTTTCCCTTCCAAATACATGAGCCTCCTGGAATTTATCCATAACCCCCTTGACTGTCCTTGGACTGTAACTTGGGAAATCCTGCCCTAATGGAATCTTTGCTTCAGATTTACCCTCCACATTTTAGATTTGGGTAAGTGAAGGGTGAAGGGAAGCTTTTATAAAGCACCCACTATGTGTCAGGCACTGTGCTCAGCACATAGATGTTAGCTCATTTGTGATCACAATAACCCTGGGAGATAGGTCCTTTTATTATCCCCATTTTCCAGTTGAGGAAACTGAAGCAAAGAGGTTAAATGACTCATCCAGAGTCACACAGCTAGCAAGCATGTGAAGTCAGATTTAAGCTCAGGTCTTTTTTACTCCAAACCCTGGAGAACGCTCTTTACACTGCACCACCTAACTGCCAGGGCAGAATTTATACAAGACCCATTTTAAATATTGGTGTTTGTGACGAGTCACTAGAAAGGACTTCTTCTCTCTGTATCCATGCTCAAAAGGCACAGAGGGGGTAGAGTGGCACCAGCTCGGTTTGGTGATTACTTCCTTTGGATAAAACTGATCGTCTTTACTTGAAGCTTTGACCTTGAAGGGAAAGAGGCCCATACAGAAGGAGGGGACAATGTGGGGGGAATAGAGCATATGCTGCCAGGTTCGGATACCACGTTGGTTGTTTTGCTGAATTCTTTTTTCTCTTTTTTTCCCCTATTGTATAGGATGTCTCCCTGGATAGAGGTAGGGACAAATATGAAGGCAATTTAAAAACAAATTATTATATCAGTGGTTTGTTTGTTTTTTTTTTAAGAAAGAAAAATGGAGAGATGCTAACAAGAACATCCTGCTAGCAATCAATAAGTAGTTTGGAAATGGGAATACTGGTCTCCAGAGCTTCCTGCCATTGTACAGTCCCCACTACCAGAAATGCCCAAGGAAAGTTGAGTTAGGTAATAGCCTCAGAGAGCTTTTCCTATGGACAGTGAAATTGAAGAACCACTCTACAAGGTCTCTCTCAGAAGTAAATGAACCTGCTTTTTTCCCAGATAGCAGTGGGGCAGGTCCTGGTAATTGATGAGTATGGCCATCTCCTGAGCCATCATTCACACAAAGAAGATATTCCTTGGTGGGAAGGTGGTATTTGTCTGCTGTAAAGGAAACAACATCTCAGAAAACTTCTGCAGAAACTATCTGTCTTTTCTTTGACAGTATGTGAACACAAACCTCATACAGGGTCTCAGTCACTTCTTCAGAGTCCTAAGACACATTAGATCAAATCCAGCCCACTGTTTGTTTTTATACAGCACTCTGGGAGTTAAGAATGGATTTTACATTTTTATATTCAATTAAACTAGCCATGGGAATAAAAAAAGAGATAAAAGGTCTTGTTTAGGAGTATAAAAACACCTTATAATAAGAACCAAGATAATGTCAGTGAAAGAAAACAAGAACCAAGAAAGGCTGAGTTCAACTTCATTATATTCCAGTGAAGAATAACCTTTTGAAGAATTCTTATAACCTTGTGACCTTTTCCTCATTGCTTTGATATTTTATTAACCTTCGTATATTTCCTTGTAACCACTAGTAGCAAAAACCTTTTGATTTTTAATAGTATTTGATTTTTTCAATTACATATAAAGACAATTTTTAACATTCATTTTTAAAATTTCAATTTCCAAACTTTCCTCCCTCACTCCTTCCCTCATCCTCTCTTTCCTCTCCCCCTCCCTAAAACAGTAAGCAATTTGATATGTTATGTATGTGCAATCATGTAAAACATATTTCCACATCAGTCATGTTGTGAAAGGAGAAATAGACCCAAAAAACCCCACCACATATAAAAAAAAAAATAAAGTGAAGATAGTGATCTGCATTCAATAGTCCATCAGTTCTTTCTCTGGATATGGGCAGCATTTTCTATCATGAGTCCTTTGTACTCATCTTGGATCATTGTGTTACTGAGAAAAGCTAAGTCATTTATAGCTAATCATTGTATAATGTTGCCATTACTGTGTACACTGTTCTCCTGGTTCCACTCATTTCACTTTGTATCGGCTCATATAAGTCTTTCCAGGCTTTTCTGAAATCTGGCTAACCCAAAAAGGGTTGTGAGCTTATATTAGATGTATCAGAGTAAGGTGGAGCTGGAAGAGAAATTAGAGGTCATCTAATCTAATTTTCTAGTTTTATAGGTGAGAGAATTAAGGCCTGCTAAAGTTAAATGACTTGTCCAAGCTCACACCATAGTCAACAGCAACAAATCAAAGATTCAAATCCCAGGTGCTTCAGATCCAAATCCAGAGCTGTTTCCTCTCTGCTATGGGCCTTAATCCTATTACACCGAAAGCCTGAGATTAGAAGAAATTCTCTAACAGTGAGAGTAATGGTAATGCCAAGCCCTTCAGTTCTGAAAGAAAGTAATCAAGCAATAAACAACTATGTTTTTAAAAAGCTCTCAGAGGTTCCCAAAGTAGGTGATACCAACACCTGCCCCCCCCTTGAACAATCCACAATCCAGGGGGTGGTAATAACCTTGAGTGCAATTGGGAGGCATTAAATAAAATAAGGGAGTGATGGAAGTATAAGAAAGAAGAAAAGATAAGAAAAATTTGACAAACCATTCCATATATGTTTCATCTGTTGTGTAAAAGAGTCAAAGTTGTAGTGATTACATCATTTTCCTAATAAACACACAAAATGCAAGTTATAACTGATCAGTGGTCAAGTCCACCAACAGGTCTTAACCAGCAAGTGTAGGCAAGTGGGGAAGTCCAGTCTGCATTGGCATCTGTGTGTGTAATGATTTATTTACAATATGATACTATATGGCTACATGACACAATATTTCATCATCAAAATTTCAATGCCGGAAAAAAACCCACAAATGTACAATAAATTATTAAATTTAAGATGCCATTTTAAAATTTTACATTTTTTTTAAATGACACAAATTTTTTTTTTAAAAAAAAGCATTTAAAGGGTTAAAGAAAGTAGATTTCTGGGAGGGGCTCAATATTTTTTTAAAAGGTGTAGTGGGCCAAATAAGCTTGGGAACCTCTACTTCAAATCATTAGTAGGAAGAAAAAAAGGCAAATTAAAACAAAGTTACATTCTATCTCAAACAATCAGATGATCAAAGATAAATGCTGCAATGTCCTTTTGCATTCTGGAGTTCCCTATATTAATGAAATAATGAGGCTTATCCCCTATCCTAAATGTGTGTCTGTGTGCATGTATATATAAACATGCACATATATAAATATATACATATATAATGTAGATTATATATGTACATATGTATATATAATATAGATTATATATATGCACACACATATAATTGCACATAGCAAAAGTTCAGTTTCTTATATAATTCACTTCCTTATTCTTCATATCTTGAAATGTTTGTGTTTGTTGACAATTTAGTTCGTTATAAATAAAACATTTTTTAAAAGTGAGTGTAGAGGAAGTAAAGGAAATGAGGTAAATGGAATTTGCCAAATGTTTGACTGTAAAAGAGACAAAAGATTTAAGAGAT
Organism: Gymnobelideus leadbeateri; assembly: GCA_011680675.1. Taxonomy (NCBI): domain Eukaryota; kingdom Metazoa; phylum Chordata; class Mammalia; order Diprotodontia; family Petauridae; genus Gymnobelideus; species Gymnobelideus leadbeateri. The sequence continues at coordinate 170,637 of WOXC01002789.1, forward strand.
CTTGAAGGAATAACAGGGTCAAATGAAGGTTTTTTACTTGTTTGGTTTTTGTTTTTTAAGGAAGAAGGGCACATGTTTGTAGGTAAGAGGGGAAGCCTCTGGATAAAGAGAGATTAAATATTACAGGGACTGGGGGGATGCTCTGGGAGAAGACAAGAGATCTGCAATGTGGAGAAAGCCCTTAGGGAATGGGTAGTGGAGGGATTCCTTTCCAAAAGAATCCAGACCTAAAGAAGGCCTTGGATGGGGCCAATGGAGAGGAGGCAGGTATAGGAGAGTCTTGTCCTCAGGAAGGCAAGAGGAACCAGGTAATAGGTATCAATGGCTTTTGATTCCATCCTACCCATCACTATGAAAGAAATCAGCAGTTTACCTTTAGAGAATCCCTCTGGAATAGAATAATTGCAGGAGATTCCTAGTCCTGAAAAGATATCTCCCCAATTGCTTGTTGGTTCCTGAAATTTAACACAATGATGTAAAAGGTTTAAAAAGAAAATTGATGGGGTGCTTGGGATATATATATATATATATATATATATATATATATATATATATTTGTAACATCAGTCTGTAATATCAGTTTGTAAATGGCGTGCTTTGAGATCTATGTCTGTAAAACCAGTCTGTAAAATCACATTTCCCCTCCCCAGCCTCAGAGCATTAACTCTGCCCCTTCCGCCTGCCAGCACTCTGCCCAGCAACAACTCATGAACTGTTTATCTCTGTTTGGAACAATAACAAGCTACCTATGAATCCTTCACTAAACTATCTATAAACATTTTAGCTCAGGCAAATGTTATCTCCCCTAGTAGATTGGCCAGCTGCATCATGAATCCTTCAGTACCTTATCTATAGGTTAACTCCTTAGCCAATTATACCCATAGTGGGTCTCCGTTAGCCTTGGTTCCCAACATCCATCTTGTCAAGTTTGACATTGATGGGTGGCAGACTAGGCACTCCTCAGTTGGCTGTGACTGCTGGCTGACTTTAGTGATGTGTCAGGCCTAAAACCACACCTCCAGATAGCCCTCCCTTGGGCTATTTCCTATTGAATTATGGGCAAATTAAAAGTACATGTTCCTTTAAGCACTGACCACTCCTTAACTCCTCCCTGATCCCACCCTTACTCACCTAGTTAGCATAACTGACACCTGATTTACTGTCTTGACTCCTTAAAACTATACCTGTGATTTCTGTAAGTTTGCAGGTTCCATAAGAACCCTTGCCCGCTGTGCTGTGCAGGTGCAGTGTAAAAATAAACTTTTACAATCTCAGCTTCTCAGTTTGCTTGAGCCTAGTGAATTCTTTCCAGACTGAATTGTAGGGTTTCTGGTCGCTGATAAGGATCAGGGTCCCTGGTAGAACCTATTACTCTTCCCTCATCAAAAATGTCTTATTGACTAAAAACTCACCCAAGCTGAATTTTAAAAGTGTAAAGATTCAAACAAACTTCAGAATTAAATGTAAGGGGGAAGGGAGGAAGGCAGGGAGTGGGAGGGTTAAATGGGATGGGCATTGGGCATCTGAAAAGAGGGACCATTTGTATCACTTGCTATATAATAGTAATAGCTCTACTTAACCTGTGTTAGAAAGTAATTTTATTCCCAGAGACTTTGGTAAATGAAATTGGGCCATATTGATTGAGAAACTGCTTCCCTAAACATTGCCTTAGGCTCTAGGGCAGGGGTGATGAACTTGCACCCTGGAGGCCACATGTGGCCCTCTAGATTCTCAAGTGGGCCCTTTGGTTGAGTCAAAAGCTGCAGGCTCCCTACCCTTGCTCTAAGACAAAAACAAAAGAGAATGTGACAAGCTCTCTGCTCTCTTGATCCGGAGAAAATACTTACCCACCTCAAACAAAGAAAGAACAACCCAAGAGCATAAAATCGAACACTTAGCAATAGACTGAAGTGTCACAGTATATATAAATGCTAAGGGAGGTGAGGAAGTGGAATGCTCTGGCTATACCCCATGTGGTAAGACATGGGCCCCAAGTTGTGAGTAAGTAAAGCCCATTCATAAAATTTTAGGTGGTTTTTTAAAAAAAAGATGAAAAGGGCCAGGATATGCTTGTAGATTGGGTAACGGTGACCAGGGTCTGAGACCTGGTCTCAGGGGATGCCACCTACATAGTATGTAAGCCCATCTATGGGCATGCCACCTACATAGTATGTAAGCCCATCTATGGGCATGCCACCTACATAGTATGTAAGCCCATCTATGGGCATGCCACCTACATAGTTTGTAAGCCCATCTATGGGCATGCCACCTACATAGTATGTAAGCCCATCTATGGGCATGCCACCTACATAGTATATAAGCCCATCTATGAGCATGCCACCTACATAGTAATTATGTTAATATATTTGACTTTGTTCCTTTTGCTTCTACAGTAATGAATAATGGTTGTATCTGGCTAAACTACACTTATGTTGTACAACTATGAGATTTCCATGCTGATGAGATTAGAGTTCCTTAAAATGTATCGCAAAGAGAGGAGGGAGCAGTGAGCCATTTTCTCAGTAGCTGAGATTAGGAAAGAGACTCATTATATAATCATATTGTATAACTGGACAGCTAGCTGGCTCAGTAGATAAAGTGCTGGAATGAGGAAGGTTCATCTTGCTGAGTTCAAATCTTGCCTAAGACATTTACCATCTGTGTGACCCTGGGCAAGTCACTTAAACCTGTTTGCCTCAGTTTCCACATCTATAAAATGAGCTAGAGAAGGAAATGAAAAACCATTCCAGTATCTTCACCAAGAAAACCCCAAATGGGGTCATAAAAAGTTGAACACGACTGAAAAACAACAACAAATTATATACCTAATTGTATAACTGTATAGAATCACCCGGAAGTCATCGATGCTGACTGGAGTTATCAGTGAAGGTTGCACCAGTGAAGTGGATTTTGAGTGGGAAGGGTGGTTAGGATATGGACAGGCAAAGAGGAGAGAGAAGAGCATTTCAGATAGCAACATAACAGGGGCAGAAACGAGTATTTATTGTAGAGAGGAGATGAAGACCAGCCTCCTCCCTAATTATGCCAGAGTAAAGAAAGGGCAGTGAGTGTGCAGACCCACTCCAGTTGTCTTGAGCTCTCAAACACTGACATGGGGATGTTGTTCAGAGATACTGTGCAGATCGTGCATTCGAAGACATTAGATGATGTGACACCTTGTGGGAGGAGGGGGTAGTGAGGAAAGTGGTTTCCACATTAAGCTCCTTTGACCTTTCATTAACTGAAAAATCAAACCACAGAGAGACCTCTAGCTCTAGATTGTGTCTAAGTGAACAGATGATGCCTCATTCTCCCATCCCCAACCCCAATAGGAAACTTTGATGTGACCATCATGAGTTCTCATGATTCAATGTTCCCTCACTCCAGAGTCTGGGTAGATTTCCATAAAGCCAATCATTTAGTAAAATGAAAAAAGCAGCTAACTTTGAAATCAGAAGACCCAAGTTCAAGGTCAAACTCTGTCACTTACTAGCTGGGTTACCATTGATTTCTCAAATGTTACCAAAGTTATATAAGTAAGACTGTATTAACCTCTAGGAGTTATAAAACACTTTAAGGGTTGCAAAATGCTTTACCTATGCTATTTTATTGGATCCTTGCAACTCTGTGAGATAAAGGCTATTGGTTTCCCCATTTTATAGATGAGGAAACTGAGGCTAAAAGAGGATAAGGGACTTGCCCAGGGTCACACACCTAGTAAGTATCTGAGGCTGCATTTGATCCCAGGTCCTCCTGGCCACCTGGCAGGTGCTCTATCCACTATGCCACCTAGCTGCCCCTAGAGAATGGCTTCTTGCAGAAAGTAAGACTAGCTGAGTGTTAGAGGAAGCCAGGATGGGAGCGATAATGTTCCAGACTTGAGGCAGCCAGTGAAAATGTCCAGAGTTGGGAGGAGGCAATAGTCACTAGATAACAGAACAATTTAGCTGTGGAGATAGGCCTACCATGTAAAATGACTGGAAAGGCAGGAAGATCTAAGTTACTGGAAAAGGGTTTTAAGAATCAAAAAGAAGATTTTATATTTAATCTTAAAAACAAAATAAGGCCACTGGAATCAATTGAATGGGGGCAGAGTGACATGATTAGACCTGCTCTTTAGAAAGCTCGTTTTGGCAGCTGAAAGGAAGGTGGACTGGAGCGAGCAGAGGCATGTGGCAGGCAGACCCACCAGTGGGTTATTGCATTGGTTTAAACATAAGGTAATGAGAGCTTGCACCACGGTGGTTGAAGTGTCAGAGGAGAGAAGTTACATGAAAGATGTTATTAAGATAGAAATAAGATTAGCAGCTTACCAAATATAGGGGAGAAGTTGGGGGGGGAGGGGAAGAGGAGAGTGAGTGAGGGGTCAAGGAAGAACCCTAGGTTATGAGCCTGGTGACTGGGAGAAGGGTGGTACCCTCCACAGTAATAGGGAAATTAGGAAGAGGAAAACAATAATAAGCCCAGTTTGGGGGATGTTGAGTTTAAGATGACTACAAGACATTCAGTTCAAAATGTCTAATAGGAAGTTAGAGATGCAAGACCAATGATCAGGAAACAAGCTAGGGTTGGACCAATCTGAGAATCATTCCTACAGAAATGATAGTTCAGTTCATGGAAGCTGAAGAGATCACCAAGTGAAATAAGTAGTATAGGGGTGGTTAGGGGGCACAGTGACTCCCTGGAGGCAGGAGGACCTGAGTTCAAATCCAGCCTCAGATACTTGACACTTAAATAGCTGTATGACCTTGGGCAAGTCACTTAACCCCAATTGCCTTGAAGCAAAGAGGATCCAGGACAAAGCCCTGGGGTACTTTCATAGTATGACTTAGACCAAGAACCAGCAAGAGAGACAGAGAAGGAGCAATCCAACAGGAGAACCAGGATGGAGTTATATCATGGCAACCTAAGAGGGAAGAGAGAGTCACGGAGGAGGTGATCAACAGTGTCAAAGGCTGCTGAGAGGGAAGGAGGATGAGGATTAAGAAAAGGTCATTAGATTTGACCTTTTAGATTGCCAATTACCCCAGTTGCCAATTAGAGGTTGTTGAAAACTATTGAAAGAGCACTTTCAGTTAAAGGATGGGGTCAGAAACCAGACTAAAGACAGGAGTGAGAGGGAAGGAAGTGGAGACATAACCTCCTGAAGGAGTTTAGCCCCAAAGGGCACAAAGAGGCATGGGATAATAATAAATAAGGATGCATGGATCAAGTAATGTTTTTTTGAGGATGGGGAGACACAGGCATGTTTGTAAGCAACAGGAAAGTAGCCAGCAGACAGGAAGAAATTGAAAACATGTGAGAGAGTGGGGACTCTGGAGTGGGCAATCTGTTGCAGAAGATGGGATGGAATGGAATCATTTACAAATGTAGAATGTTTGTCCAACAAGGGCCACCTCTTGATGTGACTCAAGTGAAGGAGAAAAAAGTGGCAAGAAGCATCTTAGTGATCTAAGACAAGAAGGAGAGGACGAGAGGACAAGAGGAGGAGAGGGAGCTCTCAGCAAATGACCTTAATTTTTTTTCAATAAAATATGAGGCTAATTGTGTCAAACTCAAATAAAAATGGATCCTCAAAGCAGCATATTGACTTAGAAAACCACAAATTAAAATTAGGTGGTGTCACAGATAGAGGGCCTAATCTGGAGTAAGAAAGACTCCTCTTCCTGAGTTCAAATCTCAGACACTAGTTGTGTGACCCTGGGCAAGTCACTTAACCTTCTTTGCCTCAGTTTCCTCATCTGTAAAATGAGCTGGAGAAGAAAATGGCAAACCACTCCAATATCTCTGTTAAGAAAATATCAAGGGGTGCCTAGGTGGCGCAGTGAGTAGAGTGTTGGCCCTGGAGTCAGAAGGACCTGAGTTCGGATCCGGCCTCAGACACTTAATGCACAAACAAACAAAAAAAACCTAGCTGTGTGACCTTGGGCAAGTAACTTCACCCCAATTGCCCTCCAAAAAGCAAAAAAAAAATTTCAAATGGGATCAGAAAGATTTGGACATGACTGAAAAAAAATGACTGAGCAACAACAATTATATTTTTATTTATTTTGTTAAACATTTCCCAATTACAATTTAATCTGTTTGGGGCAACACTTGGGAGTTGGGCATTTTGTTAGCAACTGGCTATCTGATGGCATAAGTTGAACAACAGAGTTATTCCAATTCACTTGTTTTACACACAAGGTATGTATGTATATTCATGTATGAATATTTTATCTACTGAAAGAAGCAGTTTTCTTGTAGGAATGCTATAAAGTCCTCCCTTTTATTTAATTCATATCTTTTTTTCATCAATGATTGGTCTCAGATTTACAGGTTATGTCATTTTGGGTTACACCTTGCAATTCTTCACTTTTTAGAATATATTATTCCTCTTCTTTCCTTGGTTTCTGGTGGGTATAGAATATTATTGGGGGGATTTATTTCATTTCCTTTATATTTAAAGCTCTTTCTCCTGGTCACTTGCAGAATTTCTACTTTGTCACTGGAATTGTTCAATTTGAGCATTATATACCTTGGAGCTTAAAGCTTAGGGCTTTTTCCTGGGTTCCTCTGTTGTTGTTTGTTTTGCTTTCCAAATATACTTCTCTTTAAAAGAAACTTGAGGAATAATTCCCTATTTACAAGAACATACTAGGAAACATTTTGGCAGAAATTAGATTTAGATCAACATCTTATACAATATACCACAATAAATTCAAAATTGATTTGTAGCCTGAATATAGTCATACCATTAAAAGAAAGTTAGAAAAGAATTAGTTCAGGTGTGTTACACAGCTATGGGTAAGGGGAGAATTCTTAACTAAATAAGCGATTGAAGTGATCACAAAAGATAAAATATGTTAGTTCATATAAATAATAAATAAGTAAATAACACTGATGAAAATAAATAAATAAATGAAATATGTTAGTTCAATAAAATTGAAAGGCTTTTGTCCAAACAAATCCAATGCAAGTGGATAAGAAAGCAAGCTGTCAATTAAGTGGAAGAAGCCCAAAACTCTTCACATCAAATATTTTCTGGCAATGGCCTGGTACCTAAGATGTGCACATCTTAAAATATATAAATCTGGGTTTTCAGTCAAGATGGCCACCTAAATGGGAAGTAGCACCCCCAATCCCAAATACCTTCTGCAACAAAACCAAAAAGTTCACACCAGACCAAATAATGATCAAGAAATTCAATGATAACTAGCTATAATAGATTTTTATCTGTATTATACAGCAACAGTCATCAAAACTACTTGTTACTGGCTGAGGAATGGAGTAGTGGATCAATGGAATAGATTGGGCACACAAGACTCAGCAGTCAATGATTATAGTAATCTATTGTTTGATAAACCCAAAGACCCCAGTTTTGGGGATAAGAACGCACTATTTGACAAAAACTGCTGGGAAAACTGGAATATAGTATGGCAGAAACTTGGCATAGACCATTATCTAACACCATATACCAAAATCAAGTCTAAATGGGAGCATGATCTAGGCATAAAGGATGATACTATAAGCAATCTGGGAAAGCAAGGAATAGTGTACCTGTGGAGATTTGTGGAGAGGGGAAGACTTTATGACCAAACAAGAATTAGAGAACATTATAAAATGCAAAATGGATCATTTTGATTACATTAAATTGAAAAGCTTCTGTACAAACAAAGCCAATGTAACCAAGATCAAGAGGGAGGTGGGAAATTAGCAAAGAATTTTTACAACCTATGTATCTGATAAAGGACTCATTTCTAAAATATACAGAGAATTGAGTCAAATCTATAAGAAGACAAGTCATTCCCCAATTCATAAATGGTCAAAGGATATGAACAGGCAGTTTTAAGAGATAGAAATTAAAGATATCTATAAGCATATGAATAAATGCTCTAAATCAGTATTGAGTAGAGAAATGCAAATCCAAACAACTCTGAGGTATCACATCTCTCCAGTCAGATTGGCTAAGATGGCAAAAACAGGAAAATGACAAATGCTGGAGAGGATGTGGGCAAATTGGAACACTAATGCATTGCCGGTGGAGTTGTGAACTGATCCAACCATTCTGGAGAGCAATCTGGAATTATGCCCAAAGGGCTATAAATAATTTCACACCCTTTGACCCAGCAATACCACTTCTAGGGTTATATCCCAAAGAGATCATAGAAGTGGGAGGAAGACCCATATGTACAACAATATTTATAGCAGCTCTTTTTGTGGTTGCAAAGAATTGGAAATTAAGGGAGTGTCCTTCAATTGGAGAATGGCTGAACAAGTTGTGGTATATGCATGTAATAGAATATTATTGTGCTATAAGAAACGAGGAGCAGATGGATTTCATATTTACCTGGAAAGGCTTATAAAAACTGATGCTGAGTGAGAAGAGTAGAACCAGGAGAAATTTGTATACAATCACAGACACAACATATGTGTGATGACCAACTATAACAGACTGGACTCTTCTCAGCAATGCAGTGATATAAGTCAACCCCGAAAGACTCATGAAGGAGATGTCTACATCCAGAGAAAGAACTAGAAAGAACTGAGCTTGAATCCTGATGGAAGCAAACTACTTGATCTTTTTTTCTTTTTCTTGTTTGGTTTTATTTCCTCTTTACCATTTTTCATTCCATCTAGTACAATCCGCCTTTGTAACCTGACTAATGTCTAATGTGAAAGTATTTGCAGATCCTATACTGGATTGTATGCCATCATGAGGGAAGAAGGAAAGAGGGAAGGAAAATTTGAAACTCAAGGAATTATGGAATTGAATCTTGTAAACTAAAAGTAAACAAACAAATTAATAAAGACAGGAAAAAAAAAGAAATCCAATGATAAACTATAGTAAGTAGCATCTTCCATCCCAGAATTACAGAAATAGTCAACCAGCTGTTCTCTTCCTCTAAAAAATATTCCAATACCTCTCAATCAGATAAGAGACAGGATACATGTAACCTAAAAGACTGTGTTTATGGACATTTGGAGTAGGATAAAAAAAAAACCCAAGGAGGGGCAGCTTGGTGGCACAGAGCACTGGCCCTGGAGTCAGGAAGACCTGAGTTCAAATCTGAATTCAGAAACTTGACACTTAACTACCTTTGTGATCTTGGGCAAGTCACTTAACCCCAATTGCCTTGCCTTCCCCCCTCCAAAAAAAAAAAAAGAAAAGAAAAAGAAAAGGCCTCAAGAAGGTCAAAAAGCCCCAAGATAAGGACTTTGGAAGTTCCATGGAATAGCAGCTTGTTACAACTTCTGTGGTGCCCACCTAGTTCTCAGAACAGGCCAGGCTTATGGGCTTTGATGTCTCTAATACTCTGTTCTGAGATGCCAGAAAGGTCCCTGAATAACCAACATTCTGAACCTCCAATACGCATGGGAGCCTAATCCCAAAGAGGGAGAGGCCATTACAAGAACCCAGAGGCTCCTGGGTAAAATGAAGCAGGGCTGAATATCTCACCCAAAAATGAAGCAAGGAGTGAAGGTTGGCTCTGGAACAAAGCCCAAAATTTAGGAACTAAAGCTAGAGAGATGAAGAAATCAAATAAGTTTCCTACAAGTACCAAAAATTATTACAGCTCTAATTCCATAAAAAAGCACTCATCGCTAGCATTTATATAATGACTTAATGTGTGTGATGTATATACCTAGTCCTCACAGCAGTTCTGAGAGGTAGATGCTAATTACTTTTTCCATTGTACAGATGAAGAAATTGAAGCAGATAGAATGCAAATGACTTAACCCAGGTGCACATAGATATAAAAATGTTAGGCAGGATTCAGACTCAGGATTACCTGGCTCCAAGTCTAAAGTTCTATCTATCATACCATCTCATTGTTTCTCAACTAAAAAACTCACCTGAACTAATTCTTTTCTAACTTTCTTTTAATGGTATGACTATATTTAGGTTATGAATCAATTTAAGGGAAAAATGGATTTTCCATAAGGTCAACATTAATAACTAGAAGAAATAAAATAAGTGATTAAAAATCAAATAAAAGCTCTTGAGGAAAGAATTAGGGGGAAAAAAGTAATTTCAAAGAGAAGTGAAGAATCTTAACCAAGAAATGGAATCTCTAAAAATTAAAATAGCCCAAACAGAAGTCAATGATTTCATGAAATAGCATGAAATACTACCACAAAATCAAAAGATTGAAAAAGAGAAGAAAGTATATGACAGCTGATATTGGAAACAAAATACCTAGAAAACTGGCCAAAGACAGGCCATTTAAAAATCATTGGACTTCCTGAAAAAAAAATATTTTTAAAGCCTGTACACTACATATTAAGAAATTGGATGGGAATCAGAAAGCAAAGTAAACATAGAAAGAATACAGCAACCAACACCTGAAAGGAACCCCAATGGGGAATGACCCCAGTTATTGCCCAAATAATAACAGTAACAACCACAAAAAGCATCTGTATAGTGCTTAAAATTTACAGAGTAATTTATAAATATTATCTCATTTATACTCACAACAGCCTTGTGAGATGGGTGTCATAATCCCCATTTTACAGATGCAGGAACTGAGACAGATAGAGATTAAGCCAGATTACCCTGGTTTGCCCAGGGTAACATAGTTACTAAATATCTGAGGCCATATTTAACTCAGGTCTTCCTAACTCCAGATCCAGCAGTCCATCCCATATCAAAGAAAAAATACTACAGAATCCAGAAAGAAGGAGTCCAAATATCAAAGAATTATACTCAGGATGACATAAGATCAAATTCTACTAAAAAAAAAAAACAGAAAGGATCTTGGAAAACTGTATTCCAAAAGGCAAAATATCAAAACTGAATATAATCCTAGAGGAGGGAATGGATCTTTAATGAGATCAAGGACATTCAAGCATTTCTAATGAAAATACCATAGCTCAGTAAGAATTTTGAAATAAAAACACAGAATCCAGACAAATCTAGAAAGTAAATTTATTGGAGCAATCTAAAGATGTATGAGGATATAGTGCTAACATACTCATAGGGAAGAAGAAATAAGAATCCCTTTATAGCCCTATTTTTCAAAGAATATCAACAAAGTAAAATGTTTTAAAATATAGGTGGATTGGTTCTGTTCTGAGGATTTCAAGAGAGGAAAAAGATGGGAGAGCAAAAGGAGGAAGACGATAGTGTAGAAAGGAATAAGTGATATGTAACTTGGAGTACATGAGAAAAATATACAAACATGACAGATGGATTTGGGGGGAGTGAACTCTTATCAGAACCAGACAAAGGGGGAAAACACATACACACACCAATTTAGTGAAGAAATACATAAAACTCAAGCAAGAAACACGTAAGGACTAATAAGAAGGATAACAACTGGGAGAAAAGTCACACAAGCAAAACAAACTTCCTAATCCTGAGATGGGAGTTAAAATGTGGGAGAAAGAAAAAAAGAACTAACTAGAACATATGAGGGTGTATTTGATTGTCTCTTAGACAACTGGAGAATGACTGGAAAAGCTGTGAGATATGAATTCGATGGGTTATTATTGATGTGACAAAAGTGACAATTTCAGAGCATCCTGGGTGGTATTCAGAGTGAAGTGAGCAGAACTACAACAATTTATAGGACAACACTATAAAAAAAAACAACTTTGGGACAGCTAGGTGGCACAGTGAATAGAGCACCAGGCCTGGAGTCGGGAGGACCTGAGTTCAAATCTGACTTCAGATACTTCACACTTGCTAGCTGTGTGACCTTGGGCAAGTCATTTAACCCCAATTGCCCTGCCTTCCCCCTTAAAAAAAAAAAAAGCAGAAGGGGAGAGAGGAGGGAAGTCAGCACCAATGATGAGATAGAGAACTATAGCTGCATTTTTTTAATTCACAGAAGAGAATGGAAAAATTCAGAAGGGAACACAGATGAGCATGATAGTTTTGAAAATAATGAGTAGAATCTATTCTATACTTTTTTAAAAAATCAAATAGTTTGAAATGGAGATTTATGGTTTCATACAAAATACCCTTTTTTGTGTTCTTCTGCTGTCTTCTGTCATTATATAAATGCTTTCTTTTTCTTTGGCATCTAAGTTCAGAATAAAAAATGAACTTATGTATTTATTTGTATTATGCAGATAATAAAAGAAATGATTAAATAAAAAAGAAAAGAAAGGAATTAACTTTTTTTAAAAATCTCCAAAATAAAATAAAAATATATTTTACTTTTATTCTAAACTTAGATGTCAACAAAAAAGAAAGCATTTCAATAATATATAATATATATGTATTATATGTGTGTATATACATACACATATGTATGTAATATAACATGAATTCATTCTACTGTTCTGGAAAGTAATTTAGAATTAGGCTAAGAAAGGGCTTAAAATGGCCATACATTTTAACCTTGAGATCCCACTGTTAGATTACAGTATATACCAAGCAAGTCAAACAGAATGAAAAAAAAAATCATGTAGTCATTTGACAAGTTTCTATTAGATATTTGCTATGTGCCAACCACTGTGTTAAGTGTTTGAGATACTAAGAAAGACAAAAATACTGCCCCTGCCCTCAAGGAGTTCACATTCTAATAGGGAAACCACAGTAAAGTAAATAGATATTTACAAGATACATACAAAATGGTTGGAAAGCAATCTCAGAGGGTATAGCAATGAGTTCAATGCCTGGCTTACAATTTTTCTCTTCTCCCCAACTCCTGCCCACCTATGAGGGACATCAACATATATATTGATTCTCCCTCAGATAGCCTAACCACTCAGTCCTTCAGCTTACCTTCCATGAGCTACTCTTCCTCCACCCCCGGATTCCTCACTATCTCTCAGCAAGGTCTGCAGATTTCACCTTTCCAACATCTCTCCAATAAGACCCCTTCTCTCAGCCACCACCCCAGTGCAGGCCCTCATTACCTCACTCCAGGATTATTGCAATAGCTTAGTGAGTCTGGCTGTCACAATTCTCTCCCCACTCCAATCCATCCTCCATTCTGCCACCAAAGCGATTTTCCTAAAATGACGGTCCCATCATGTCACACTGCTACTCAATACACTGCAACGGCTTTTCCTCTAGGAGCAAACACCAAACATTCTGTTTGGCGTTCAGAGCCCTTCATCATCGAGCTTTCTCCTGCCTTTCTAGTCTTCCTACTCCTTCCTCCCAGAAATGTACTCTTCAATCCAGCAGCACCGATCTCCTGGCTCTTCTGAGAAGAGGACTCCATCTCTTAGCTCCAGGCATGTTCTCTGACTGTCCCCAAACCTGGAACAGCCTCCCTCCTCTGTTAGAACTACTGACCTCCCTGGCTTCCTTTAAGTCCCAACTAAAACCCTATCTTCTAAAGGAAGCCTTCCCCAGTCCCTTTTAATTCTAATACTTTCCCTCTTTTAATTATTTTCTTTTTATCCTGTATGTAGTTTGGATTTGTTTATATGTCGTTTCCTCCATCAGATTGTAAACTCTTTGAGGGCAGGGATTGTCTTTCATCTCTTTATTTTGTATCCTCAGTACTTTGCACAGTGCCTGCACATAGTAGGTGCCTAAATGTTTACTGAATTGAACTGAAAATTATAGTCAAGAGATCGAATGTCACATGTGACAAACAGCAAAGTAGAGCAATATAACTAAAGTATACAACATGTGAGAAAGGGTATGTATAAGAAAACTGTAAATATGGGAAGGAACCAGGTTGTAAAAGATTTTAAATGTCAAAGAGAAAACTTCATATTTCATCCTGGAGGCAATAGGGAACCACTGAATTTTAATGAGTAGAGAAGTGATGTGGTTTGACCTGTGCTTTAGGAAACTCCCTGAGTGGAGAATGGAGCTGGGTGGGGAGATACTGGAGGCAGTATGTTGCAATAGCCCAGGTGTGAGGAGGTGAGGAGGGCCTGTGCTAGGGCAGTTGTTATGTGGGTGTAAAAAGGGAGCCATATACCAGAGAGAGGTGTTTTGGAGCTAGAAGCAATAATATCTTCTTAGCGACATTTTTTTCCAGTAGCAAAGAAATGGAAACAAATGGAGAGTGGTTAAGTAAACTGTGGTACATGAATGTGAGGGAATATTAATAATCATAGCCCTATGAGAAACAATGAATTACAAAGAATTCAGAGAAATGTGGGAAACCTACTACACCAGGACGGTAGTGAGCAGAACCAGGAAAACAATATATGCCAGGACCACACCAAAGTAAATGGAAGAATAAATATTATGATGTAATGATTATTATTAAGATTGGCCTCAGGGAAGAGAAAAGGTCCTTCCCTCCCTTCTTTGCTGAGAGCTGCACTAAGGAGGATGACAGCATGTATGTACTGTCAGACTCAGTCTATGTCCTCTTTAGTTTTGGTGGACTCTTTTCTGCGCTCTTTTTCTCTCTTATTCTTTGTCACAAGGGATGGCTCTCTGGAAAGGCACTGGGAAAGTGGTGTATTTGGAAATGAAAGAACTAAGAGCAAAAAACATGAAACACATTTTAAGTTTTAAGAAGTATTGATCATATAAAGAGAGAAAGATAATAGAAAGTATTCTATAACATTGATTTCAGGGTTCTTTTTCATTTTTTTGTAAATTTTTCATATTCTCAGCATCTGCATACATAGCATTTGGACATTAGGAAATTCTAACCAAGAAGGATTTGACCATCACCTGAGAAGAAATTTTAAAACCACTCCATTCTAGCTAAAATTGGGGGAGAAATGTCCAGTAATCAGTCAAAATCTTTACAAGAAGAACAAAGAAAAGACCACATCCTTTGTGGTGGGGGCTTGGGGGGATAGCAGTGTGGGGGGTGTATACTAGAAATTCAGTACTCAAGTAACCACTTATATCTACAATGATAAGTAAATAATCATAAACAGTAGACATTTCCTTTTTTTTCCTTCTTTTTGTCACAATTTTTCCACTGCTAATTTCAGGAGATAAGAAATATTTACTTGGGTATTTATGGGAGTAGAAGATACTAAATGTTTTACATTTAAATTTTTATGTATATAATATATATGTGTGTGTGTGTGTGTGTGTAGGTACATATACATATACAAATACATAAACCACACACACGTACATTCTAGTCATTTTTTCAGTTGTATCCAACTCTTTGTGACCTCATTTAGGGTTTTCTTGGCAGAGATACTGGAGTGGTTTTCCATTTCCTTCTGCTGCTCACTTGACAGACAAGGAAACTGAGGCAAACAGGGTTAAGTGACTTGCTCAGGGTCACACAACTACTAAGTGTCTGAGGTTGGATTTATATTCAGGAAAATGAGTCTTCCTGACACTGGGCACCCTAGCCACTGCACCACTTAGTTTCCCCACACACATCCTCACACATACAGACATCCATTAATTATAAGATCCATTTTTTATTCACAACTTTCTTGCCATTAATTCATTGAAACTGTTCGGCTTCTTTATGGCTCTTTGTCTTCTTTCAACACTTAGTATCATAATATCATAATTCTCCATCTATGAGCTAGAACCAAGCCCCCTCCTCCCGAACCTTTTCAGGCTTCTTACACCTTACTCCCCACCATACACTCTTCAATCCAGGGACATTGGCCTCCTGGCTGTTCCATGAATAAGACACTCCATCCCTCCACTCTGAGTGTTTTCGCTGGCTGTCCCCCCTGCCTATAAAACTCTTTGTCCTCTTCCCCACCTGCTGCTTTCCCTGACTTTTTATAAATCCCAACTAAAATACCATCTTCTATAGGAAGTCTTTCCACCTTTCTTAATTCTGGTGCCTTCCCTCTTTTAATTATTTCCTACTTTATCCTTTCTATGGCTTGTTTGTACACAGATGCTTACAGTTTGTCACCCCATTAGATTGTAAGTTCCTTGAGGGCAGGGGCTATCTTTTGCCTCTTTTTGTATCCTCAGCATTTAGCGGTAGTAGTCACTTAAGAAATGTATATTGCCTGATGGATGGAGCTCAAAGAGACCTCAGTGGCTATCTAGTCCAAATGCCCCATTTTACAGGTAAGGAAACTGAGACCCAGAGAGACTAAGTAACTTACGTCAGGCCACATAAATAGCAAGCATCAGAGGCAAGATACGAACCCAGGTCCTCTGACCCCAGTGCCATATTGTCATGAGAGTAACTTAACAAAGGGCAGAAACAATTAATTCTCCAAGCAAGATCTCTTTTTATTAGCAAGGGCATGCAGCCTGGTAACACGGGGGTCTCACAGCATGCCTACACTTGTGCCAAAGACCCTGAACGACTGATGACACCACCTTTCAACCCTATGTGCAGCTTTCTTCCGATTTACCTGGCCGTACATCATTAGGATCTCCCCTGGAAAATGTAAGGCAACCCTGATTGGTGGATAGTTTAATAAGGAGGTGGGCTAAGAGTTCTCAGCTCTTCCCTATTACTTCATCATTAGGAGGTTAGGAAAAGCCAAGCTATAAGAGTCACCCCTGGGGAGAGCCTTACCAGCTGGCCAGCAGATGCCTTGGGGCCTAGGAATAATCACCTTAATTACACCTTTCAGAAACTGCTTGATCTTCAGACATGGGGTCTGTCAAAATGAGGGAAAGGATGGCTCACACAGAAATATTGGCTATTAAGTGAGCTAATCCAATATTAATTCTCTTCAATACCCTTTCCTCTGCACCACACAGGCACTGCTGCTACTTTTCTTTTAAAAGATTTAATAGCCATCTGCTTACCAGCCCAGGTGGGGTTCCTTGATTCTTCTTACTCCATAAATAGAAGCCAATTTGAACCTCTGGGTATCAATATACAAATTCTATTCCCCATCCCCACTGCCCATCCCCTTATTCCCATCCCCCTCAATCCTACCTTTCCTCAATGCCCCACGCCAGTGTACCCAGTCTACCCTTCCACTGTGTTCTCTGGAATGCCTGTTCCATAGTTAACAAATTTATTTTCATCTAAAATCCTTTCCTTTCCCACTCCTTCCATCTGCTGGCACTCACTGATACCTGGTCCTCTCCTGTTAGCAACACATGCCTGGCCACTCTCTCCAGGCCTCGTTGTTCTTTCACTCAAAGGTGTGAGAGTCAGAATATTCTCTGCCCACTATTGCCATCTCTCCTCCTGGGTTCATTTCAATCCCGATTTATCGCCCATTCAATATTCTGGTAACTGCCAACTAACTCAGGGCACTTCCTTCCTCAATGAACCCAGTCCCTGGTTCAGAGTCTTTTGCTCCACCCTAAGCACTGCTTTCACACTAAGGGACTTTAGTATCCATATTAATATTCCTTCAGACAACCTCTTACAAATTCTTCAAGCTACTCAATTCCCATCTCATTTCAGCAGCCCATAGAGATTGCCATGCCCTTTATCTTCCAGAGGTAAATGTTTAACAACTGTCTCTTTTGGAGGAGAAGGGGAGTACATTTAACACACATATAAATTTAATCTGCATTTTTAATATTTTTCCATCATTTTGTTAAGTCTAAACAATCAACAAAAAAATAAATCATGCCCTGATTTGTAGTATGTGCCAATTTCCAAGGTGAAAATGCTCAGACTGAAATTTGAACTCCTAATTGGACCTGGTTCCAGCAAATTCAGTCAGGTAACATTTTTTTCTATGAGACTTTCAGGAAATAAGTACAAAGTATTTAGAAGCTTTTCAGATTCCCACCATGGTAGAATAGCTCAGTCAAAAGAGAGAGGAAGTAAATATTGCCTTGAAAATATAAGAATGCTTTTCATATGTAACAGGCCATTCCATGAGCAGCCCTTCCTGGTTTCCAGTCAACCATGGTCTCTCTGGTCCTCTTCCTGGTCCTGTCAACCATGTAGAAACTCTGGGGGGCGGCTAGGTGGCGCAGTGAATAGAGCGCCGGCCCTGGAGTCAGCGGAGCTGGCCTCCGACATTTAATCCACACAAACAAAAACCTAGCCGTGTAACCTTGGGCAAGTTACTTAACCCCAATTGCCCTAAAGGGGCAGCTAGGTGGCGCATTGAGTAAGAGCGCCGGCCTCGGAGTTGGGATGACCCAAGATCAGATCCGGCCTCAGAAAATGAGCACCCACGCATAAATAATGACTAGCCGTGTAACCTTGAGCAAGTTACTTAACCCCAATTGCTTTAAAAAAAAAAAAAGAAAAGAAACTCTGGGACCTCTTTCCAGTCAGGAGGTGGCCCACTTAGGAGCCCTTGGCATTTTGGTGCAATGTGGCAAGCCCTGAATGGTTCCTTGGACCTTCTCCTCCTCCCTCAACAGCAGCCCTAGAATGGGCCTCTATGTCAGTTCTAAGAGTTCAGCCCTTGGTTCCTTGGCAGCTGGTAGTGACCCTTGTCTCTAGACTCTCTTCGAAAGAGGAAAGAGGAAGGGGCAATATTCTTTCTTCTCCTTCTACAGCCAATCCCATCTTATTTCCAATGGAAAATGAACTCAGGTAAGCTTTTACCTGGGACACTGGCTGTCTCTTCTGCCTGGTATTTCCTTGCCTAAGCATGTGATCAAATATTATTTTGGGGATAGATACATGTAGGCAGCTAGGTGGTACAATGGAAAGAGTACCAGGACTGGAATCAGGAAGACTTGAGTTCAAATCTGACCTCAGACACTAACTGTGTGACTCTGGGCAAGTCACTTAACCCTATTTGCCTCAGTTTCCTCATCTGTCAAAAGAAGTGGAGAAGGAAATAGCAAACCACTCCAGTATCTTTGCCAAGAAAAGTCCATATGGGGTCATGATGAGTCAGACACTACTGAAAATGATTGAACAACAACAAAATGTGTAGGCTTGAAGGTGACCTTGTGAATTAAGGGGCCTCCATGTCCTGGGTCCAAGAGAGTTTGAGCTGACTGGTGGGAGGGGAAGCTTCTACACTGGAAAGGACTGCCCCTGAAAAGAGCTGCTATCCAGTCTCCCCTTTCTGGAACTAAAATTTGCACCCATAAACCCTGGGCTCAGATTGGTGAACACTGACCAGTCTCAGGCCACCATGACACTTCCCAGACATCTCTATCCTGTATTGCTGCTTTCAGTCCCAACCCCACCTCCCTTTACCAACTCTAACTAGAACAGCAATCAAATCAACACTACCACTCCTAGCCAGGATATCTCAATCAAGTGCTCTATTACTCCAATTGCCATTCTCTCTGACTTCCCTCTCCAAAATACACCTTCGATCCCTCTGTGTGTTGTCTTACCCTATTAAATTATGAGATCCTCAAAGGTAGGGACTATCTTGTTTACTTTTATTTGTACCTCCAGTGCTTAACACAATGCCTGGCAAATAAGTGTTTAAATAAATGGTTTTTATTCATTCATTCAAGCTTGTCCATTTTGCTTACAGTCATGTACCAAGAGGAGCTGAGCGTTGGATCACCTTCACTAAGGTAAAAGGTAAATGCCTAATGAAAAGTCCCAAAATCCACTTTATATTCCGATGGGGTTTAAGTGTCATCTTCCTATCATTTCCAACAGTTGTTATACACGAAATTATTGAATTCTGTTTTAAGTGTGTTACTTTCAAATACGCACTTGTGAATGTCCTATGTAACACCCTAGCCCCCTCTCACTAAAGGACAGTCTCTCTAAAACAGAAGCCATTCCAAACCACATGCCAGGTACAGAACACAGTAACTCAGTCCTTGTAGGCCCAACAGCAGTTTCATTTTTTAAAAATTTTGTCATAAAATCAGCCATGGCAACCACAGTAATAGTAAGAGAAGCAGGAGTCAATGCTTCCTTTGAGGGTTTTTCAGTCACTATGTGTTAACCAGTCTTGTTTTTTGTTGTTTCTGACTACATTACCCACTGGGCTCCCCACCAAAACCAGCAACAAAGGGCTCTGTTTCTGAAATCTATGACATATCTCTTAAGTGGTGGGAAAGGCAGAAAGAATGATCTCAGACTAGTCACACTTGAAGGTTTCAATCATGATTTATAAGAAATAGATATTAAGTTTGAGTCCAACAGCCTGTTAATGGTGGGCTTTATGAATTCGTCACCAAACAGCTTAAAGAACCATAGAAGCGTCTGTTTAATATTCTAGCAATCCCACTTCCCTATCAGGTATAAAAATTAAATTTGTTTCTAAGAGACTAGAAGCTAAATAATGTTTCCTCAAAAGCTGAAGCTAGTAATTCTTAGAAAACAATTTTTCCTCAATTTGGACAGAAGTGACAAAATCTAGCTTCTTTCAGCTAAACATTCCTTCCTTAGCACATGTATTCTTTTAAGAAAAAAAATTCTGGGGTGGCTAGTGAGTAAGAGTGCTGGCCCTGGAGTTGGAACAACCCGGGATCGGATCTGGCCCCACACATAAATAATGACTGGCCGTGTAACCTTGAGCAAGTTACTTAACCCCAATTGCTTTAAAAAAGAAAAATTCCTTGAGATATGTTTTGCAATAGTCTGAGAAATTTTTGAAGCTTCAGAAACACCAAATTCTTTTTAAAACACAAACTCAAAGAGCTTCAAGAATTTATATTGTCCAGGGGTTCTTAATCTAAAAACTTTATGAATTTGTTTTTGATACTTTGATAAATATATAGCAATATGATTTGTTTCCTTAATAATCCTATGTATTTTACTTTATGTACTTAAAAACATTATTCTGATGCAGAGTACATATGTAAGATTTATTTATACGTAGGGGTTGTCTAAATGTAGTTTGCAGGTAGTTTTATATATAGATATAGATGATACAGATATAGATCTATAGAAATTAAATCTTGCCCGCTCCTCTCCAAGGGAGACTTTGATTCCTGCCTAGGGGGAAGCAAGAGAAGAGATCATGAGGCTGGCCATTCTGTTCTTCTCTGAGAAGAAACACTGGAAAAAATAATCTCTCTCCCCTACCCTTAATACTGTTGGCCTAAAGGCATGATTTAAAAAAAAAAACAACATCAAAGCCACTTTTCTGGTCATTACCCTTTTAATAGATAAGTTACACTAATTTTACATCCATAGGCTTAATTCTTTCCCACCAAATATTAGTTGCATGAAAAACCATCACTAATAGTGGAAAAACTAGTAAACTCATTTATCCAACTTGATAGAAAACAGAAATCAGAGATATTGTATAGATTCAAATGTACCAGAAAATATACAGAATGTATGAACTAGATAGCTCAGCCAAGAGATGAGTCCCAACATTGCCCAAGGAGAAATTCCCTCAAATTTATCTGGAGATAAACTGGGGATAAGGGACATGTTGAGACACAATATTTTTTATACATATCCCACTTCCCAAAGTCTTTTTTTTCCCTCCTTCTCTCTAAAATTTGTCCCAAACAGAATCTGGAGCCATGTATATCTTTCCTTGAAGCAGGACATGACGAACACCTCTCCTTTCCAAAGCTCTCCCAATTATGCAGCACTGAGTTATCCTTCTTTCCACCACCCAGGAATTATGCATAAGTAGCAAAACACAAAACACCTCAGTCTTGAAGCCTGGATTATACTGAGTAGGGGTCAAAAGGCTTCACCAAAATGCCAAAAAGGTCAATAACAAAAAAAAAAGGTTAAGAATCCCTGATCTAATTCATCTCTTCTTCCCCAACACCTCCAGACAAGAATACAGCTAACTCATTCTCCAGAAAAGGGAAGAGACCAGAGAGCATCAGCCTGCGGATGGGGAAGGATATTCTCCCACTCATGGCTGACAAATCAATCCATTTTTACATTTTCTTAGAGATGGCTAATAAAAGATCCAGTTGATGATTGACTGTTCATATAGTTTTTCCAGACTAAATTCGTTTGATTTCAAAATATCTTCTTTTCCCAATTAAAATCACCCTTCTTGAAATATCATCCAAGACACTTGGTATCTTTTAATCTAAAAAAAAAAAAAATGAGTCACATCACTAACAAACAACTTCAGTAGTATTATGACTCAAAGGGGGGTCCTCTCCCTTCCCACTATCCTAAGTCTATGTGTTATCCCCCAATATTGGTAAATCTATACAAGGCTGGAGGTCAACCATGCTTTATTTCCTAACACCAATCTTTGAGAGGGGAAAAACTAAGTGGGGGAAGAGGTATGAAAGAAAACCACATCCTCCTTTTATTTTTTCAGTATATATTAAAGAGCTTCAGTGCTCAAAAACACTCCCAGGAGTAGGTGGGTGCAAGCAAACATGGACATGGCTTTGACTTCCTTTGTCTCCTTGCTCGCTGGTGTCACATTCCTACTGCTAATACCAGGAGGTAAGACTGTTTCTGCCTGTTTCTGTCTCAGTCCTTAAATGTGCAGGAGGAGACCTTGATATCGTTTCTGCCAGAAACAAAGGAGAAGTTATCATAGCTTGCAGAACTTTTACATTTTTAGCATTCTTTCTTGACACCTAAAATGCTTGCTTTTATTTTAAAAAGAAAATTTTTTCATCATTCTATCTGAGAAAAAAAACTGCTAAAGTCACTGGAATTATCTACTCAGATAAGCAGGAGAAATTCAAAAGGGCATCATTGCCAGCTTTAAAGTTTTAAATTTGCTGATAAGAACAATGTTGGAAACTAGTCAAATCACAATCTCTAAGTGCTCTAGGCAATGTTCTAAGATTATTAAGTTGTAGAGAATGTGGCCAGTCCCTGACTCTATATTACATGGGCCATATCATATGACCAATAAAATGTATTGGTGGATACAGGAGGTATAATTCATTAACCATAAACTCTCATAAAGCTTATCTAGTAGGCATGAGGAAATAGGTTGGACAGCTGACAATAGGCTTCTAATAATCTCTGAAATTGAACAACCAAAGTTACAGGGTTAATTACATTTACCCATAAGCAGAGCTTGGTATGCAGAGGTGTGTTGGTAAATGTTTGACCACAAGTTCTCCAAAAAACATAATGAAATGGACCCACAGCACACTTTTAAGGTTAGTCTAAATTTTTAACATTTTCTCCATTGCTTATTAAGTCTAAACAATCAATCAAAAAAACTAAATCAAGTCTTGATTGGTGTACCTGGCAGATTTCCAAGGTATAAATTGTCACACTGGAAATTGAATAAGCTGCCTTATCAATTGGTTTCAAGCTCACTCTAGTGTATCATCTTCTCCATACTCATAAGCAAGTATCTTCAAACAATTTCAGACTATCCAAAAATGGTATTTTTTCCATCCGCTCCCCTAGGAAGTGAAAGCTGTGGTCCCATACCATGGCTGAATCTAGGCTTTCCCACTCCAGACAAGAATTGAAAAATCCAAACCTAATCCTATGTCATTCCTAGTATGACCACAACTGTAAGGACAAATCAGAAAGAACGTTATGATGGGAAGAGGAAGATAGCAGTCTCTACTAATAGCCCTCAGGAGTACAGGAGTCTTTCACTCCCACTCTAAGGCTGCTTAGCAAGCTGATAAAAATAGGAAAAGCCAAAACCTGTGGGGTGGGGATTTTTTTTAATAAATTGGAATATTATAGTGCAATTGCAAAGGTATTTTTCTTGGAAAGATCTAGACAAGATCTCATCACAGCAGAGAAATTGAGTTACAGGGATGTAAGGGTCTTGGGGGGCTCTTCTGGCTTGTCTGCTTTCAACTCTGTTTTGCACACTCTTAAGGAATTCTTGTGTTTCCTGTTGCACTGTGCAATGAGCGTTTCGGGGTTTGGGACAAAGGGTTTAAGTAATGATTTCTCTAGGGCATCTAGGTGGTACAGTGTATAGAGAGTCAGTCCTAGAATCAAGAAGATTCCTCTTCCTGAGTACAAACCTGGCCCCAAGACACTTAAGCATTTCCATCTGGACAGGACAGCCCATCTCCATGTCACCCACAAAGACCATGTTGATTTTGAGGATCTTTGTGAGAGGGAATAGTATGGTAAGTCACTTAACCTTCTTTGCCTCAGTTTCCTCAACTATAAGACAAGCTGAAGAAGGCAATGGCAAAATACTCTGGTATCTTTACCAAGAAAACCCCAAATGGGGTCACAAAGAGTGGGACATAACTGAAACAACCTAACAACAACAAAAATTAGAAATTACAAGATGCAAAACACTATAGCCAAAGGAAATCACACTACAGGCCAAAGACTTGAAGGTAAAGTTGTGACCAAAGGACTGCTTGTATTCATTGCATTAAGGGACTGTGCCAGGGCCTATGGGCAGGAAGTAGCCCTGCTCCTCAAAACTAACCTGTACTCCAGGATCATATTCAGGGCAACCTAAAAGCCACCTTCTCTAAGGACCACCAATCCATACAAATACCATTCATGCTCCCCAAATGACTACAGACTTGCTTTAGTCCAGTCTTACCTATTTGCACTCATGTTCTCTAGATATTACTAGGCAAGTGATTTGTCACAACTCCAACCTGAACTCTACTCCCCCATACCATTCCCTCCCACAAAGACCCTCAAATTCAACATGGTCTTTGTGGGTGACATGGAGATGAGCCCTCCCATCCAGATAGAAATGCTTAAATGTAGCATTTCCAAGAAGAATGAAAAAATTGTTCTTTTCCATGCAGCCCCTCCAGGAAAGATTGGTTATTTGAATTACTTTTTCTTTTAACAGATTCCTGTGTAGATATAATTGGAGGCAATGAAGTATATCCTCATTCAAGACCCTACATGGTCTTAATCCATGACAAAAAATGGTTATGTGGAGGAGTTCTGATCAAAGAAGACTGGGTGATAACTGCAGCTCACTGCATTATGTAAGTAAGCATTTTGCTTCCTTCAAAAAACTTTTAAAATTAATTTTGCTGAACTCCCCTGATTCTCCATGCAGATTAATAGGGAAGTAAAACAATGGGGTAGAAAGAGCGGGGAGACAGGTTTTGCAGAAGGAAAAACTTACTAACAAGTGACCCCAATGTTGAGTAAGTTATCATAGTTTCTGCTAATAGGTTCAGAATGTGAACTGGGACTTTTGAGAAAAGAGTATTATGTAAAATGAACGTGTGTCTTAAGAGTGCTGCAATTTGTAAATTTGAATAATTGAGTGTTTTGTTTTTTCTTGGGGGGGGGGGATTGAAGGGAGAAGGTAAGAGAGGAGACTAGTTCTCCGAAGAAAATAAAGGGTTTTTTTTTAAGCCTTTAATATAAACTCTTTTTTGTTTGTTTGCTTGTTTGTTTGTTTTAAATCCTACCACCTCATTACCTAACTTCCATGTACAAGAATACCCAGGATGGTTTCCACCTAACCCCCACCATTTTCCATATACCTATCCATTGTATCTACTTGTTTTTTCTGGGGAAGTCCAAAGCTAGGTTCTTGAATTCCCCAATTAGACCTGTTTTCTTTGTTGTCAGAAAACCCTAAACAACCTGTGAATTTTCTGGAAATCAGAAAATCAGGATCCCTCTTCTCCCAAGCTCTTATCAACTCTCTTCCCCATACTCCATGAAGGCATGAGGCATTGAAGTAATTAATCTCCGGCAAAGAAGAGTCTTATTCAAAAAGGCTTTGAAGCTAAGCTTTCACAGTCTCTGCAAAATGTGTCATCACCTGGGGCATCTGCCTCAGCAAGTGTGATGAACCATTACATGACTATTAATGAGGAGCAGAGAAGGCTACAAAGCTCAACAGCAGGGTAGTCATTTATTCCTTGCTCTTAGGGCAGCTACAAAGTACAGTGGATAGAGATCTGGGGTCAGGAAGACCTGAGTTCAAATCCAGCCTCAGATACTTACTAATTGTGATCCCAGGCAAGTCATTTAAACCTGTTTGCCTCCATTTCCTCATCGGTAAAATGAGCTGGAGAAGGAAATGGCAAACCACTCCTTAAAAGTAGTTCCTATGTTAGAGAGCTGAAGGTTTGCAAAGCACCTTACAGGTGTTATTTCATTTGATCTTCACAAATATCCTGTGAGGTAGGTGCTATCATTACCCCTCATTTTAAAGATGAGGAAATAGACTGAGAGAAGTGACTTGCCCAAGGTCACATAAATAAGTGTCAGAATTTATTCCTCTTCCTGATTCACAGTCCAGCAGCTATCCACTATACCAACTACCTGCCTCTCCTTGTAGACAGTGTTGTTTAGTTGTGCCTGACTCTTTGTGACCCCATTTGGGGTTTTCTTGGCAGAGGTACTAGTGTGGTTTGCCATTTCCTTCTCCATCTCATTATACAGATGAGGAAACTGAGGCAAACAGGGTTAAGTGACTTGCCCAGGTTCACACAGCTAGTAAGTGTCTGAGGCTGGATTTGAACTCAGGAAGATGAGTCTTCCTGACTCCAGGCTGTCATTCTATCCACTTTGTCACATACCTACCTTTAATATATTGTATTAGTAATAGGTAGATATATACTACTATTAATACTACTAAGAAGAGGATGAACCTAAATTCAATTACAAAAAAAAAACAGTTGTTTTAGTCATTTGTGCATTAAAATAGTCCAGAGAACATTGATTAAATATTGCTTATCTTAGGACCATTTCTATCTGAACACTATCCCCTCCAAAAAAGATGAAAATGAGATAAATAATCACAATGCCTTAGATATATAGAGCATTTTAGAGTTTTCCCAAGTATTTTCACATCCCTATATCTACAGCAGACACAGTATTTCAACAACACACCTCTTTACACACAGATGACATAGCTAACTCCATTAAATGGCATAGGCAGCAACTATTAGGAATTATCTCATACTAATGGCATCCTATCTGGTTCAGAACAAAAGCAACCAAAATCACTCTTGGAGCTCACTCAAGAAGCAAGAAAGAGCCAGAACAACAGATTATGACTGTTAAGAAAGAGTTTTCCTATCCATGCTATGACCCCAAAACACATGAAGGTGATCTTAAACTTCTTCAGGTATGCAATTTCCAATTTCTTCTTCTGTTATATATAGAACTGCTATGAATTAGTCAACATATCTGGCATTGGTCTTATAACTGCATGGAGTTGATCAAAGGTGTTTCCTGATGAACATGATGAATTTATAAAGTGATGCACCTTTGGGAAGGATTTTTGAAATATCTCCTGATTCAGGGAACCCCCAAGGGGTCATTGGATAGATTACACAGGGTCTGTGAACTTGGATGGAGAAAATACAGATCTTTACTTCCATATAATTGGTTTTCTTTGTAATCCTATGTATTTTATTTTGTGCACTAAAGAATATGAAACAGAAAAGGGGTCCATAAGCTTTACCAGATTGCCAAAGAGATCTTTGACACAAAAAAAGTTAAGGACCCCTACTATAAAGTGCTTGCTGGTGCTGTATTGAGAGAATAAGACTCTGCTACTTACATCTCAGCAACTAGGGCTATCGCCAAGATGAATTGGTTGGTTTGGAGCTGCACTTTGGTACCTCCTGGTCCACAGATTTCATGATAGGAGCTGCCCCAAGATGAACTCATTGACTCCTAGAGTCATGGGACAAACTTTCAGAAGTCCCATCACATTAGAGGGCAGTCTGTAAAATGCAGCTTTCATCAAGAACTTGGGCCCTTTCCCTTTTTCTACTAGAGACACCCTCTGAGTGCAGCAGGTGTTGGGGGTGAGGAAAGTGGGGAGGAGGGAGAGAGTCTCTCCTCAGGAGCACAAAAATGGTTGCCGTGGGGCAAAAGCACATGTCATAAGCAGACATGCCCACAGAAGTAGCTAGGTGGCCAGTGGATAGAATGCTGGGCCTGGAGTCAGGAAAGCCCTAGTTCAAATATGGCCTCAGTCATTAGCTGTGTCTATGCAAGTCACTTAACCTCAGTCTGTTTCAATTTCCTCATCTATAAAACGGGGATAATAATATGCCCTACTTCCTAGGATTGTTTTGAGGATCCAGTGAAACATTTGTAGAAGTAATGAACCATTGCACATTTAATAAATGCTTATTTTTCCTTCTTTCCAGTGTGGGGAAGGTTAATTAAAGATTTTCTTGATAAACTCCCTAAATATCAGAGGATCACATATTTAAAGCCAGAAGAAACCTCAGAAATTCATAGATTTACAGTTGGGAAGGAGCTTGGAAGTCCAACTCTCTTATTTTATAGATGAAGAGATGGTCACTCAGAGGTTGACATGTAGCTTACATGTCAGAGGTGGGATTAGAACCCAGATCTTCCTGGCTTCAAAACCAGTGCCCTATTATACCATGCCCCCTCACACTGCCCTTTCATTAACTTCATGGATTTTCATTAAAGTCAGCAGATCTACCAAATCCATAAGCTGCCTTAGGGTTTTCGTGTACTTTTTTTTACAAGACAACTTTTATTTCACCCCTCCAAGAATCAAAGGATTTCTAGGAGTCCACTATAATTAAATTGCTCCTCCCACTTTCTGGGACCCATACCAACCTCTAATCTTATAGTCCTACCCTAAGGGTTAGAATTTGATGAATACACCATTAAAACCCTTGACCTTTGGAGACTATAATCATGTAAGGCAAAAGCCAAGTTTTGCTCCCCCCACTTCAAGGCTTAGTCCTCTCCCATTCTCCCAGCCCCAGGTCTTATGTACTTCATCTGTGGTCCTGGAATTCTTGATATTCTTCCAGAAGTTTGGTCTCTGAGAACATTTCCTCAGAACTCCCTTCCCCTCCCCCAACACTGGCCAAGTTACTCCTCTCTCTTTGGCTGCCATCTTTCAGATCATAGGCTTCTGCTGTTGCTTTCCATGACTGCCATATCTGGAGAGGAAGGAGATATTTTGGGGTTGGGGGGGTATAATGTTGGGAAAGCTATGAAAAGCAAGGTTTTATGTACACACAGAGATGCATTTTTGGGTTTCTGGTCTCTGATGTGTGCTCAGTTCTGTCTGAATCTCTCCAATTTGCATATATTTTATTGGTAACAAAGATGGGCATTACTTTACATTACATTACTTTATCCTGTCCTGATAATATAACTGTTTACATTTGTTATCCAATAGCTGACTAGGAAAGCAAAGATTACGGAGGCTGTAAAATTACTGAAGCTGCCCCAAAGTGGAAAAGACGTCAAACAGGGTACCGTTTGCCAAGTTGCAGGATGGGGAAAAATAGTCAACAAACCCATTAAGTTTCCAGACACTCTGAGAGAAGTCAATGTCACTGTTATCGACAGAAGAATCTGCAATGATAAAGATCATTACAATCTTAACCCTTTTATTGGACCAAACATGATTTGTGCTGGAAATATAAATGGTGGGAAAGACTCATGTGACGTAAGTAAAAGAACAAATTGGAGTCAGTAGTTACTCTGTTAGGTAAACAGAAGAGGTAAACAGGGATAGAATGAATGATTTGCCTTTCTAAAGTGGAGATTCTTATGGGTAAGGCCTAGAAGAGTCTGGGGAGGGGAAACAGAAGCAGAGAGATTAACATGGGTGCTTGTAGTGTCAATGCTATATTTACACAGCCCATGATTATGATAAAGACCATGACTATAAATATTGCATAATGTTTGACTGCAAAATATAACAAACTCTCCATATAGAGGACAGAACTGAAGCATTTATTTAGATACCAGAAAACCAAATCCCAAAACTAGTAAGTTGATTCCATCATAGTACCAAAGATATTAAGAAGCCATAATAACACTGAGAGCCACAGCATCCTTTAGCCTTCCCATAAACCAATATTAGACCAATATCTACTCACAAGCCTATCTGACTTCTTGCCTGAACCTCCCCTGTCTCCCACCATCTCACTAGCTCTGATTCCCAGCTTCCTGTGGGCTCTGCTCCACCCTTTAGCAAATTCCTCCATCATAAACTCCATGTGATTACATTAAACCTATTAGGGGGCACAGTTTATTTTCAAAGCAGGGGAAGTCTTCAAATTCCCCCCTTAGGTCTTTTAAGGGGGAGGGAAGATCTTCAAACTCCCATTCCCATTATGGTGCCCAGCCACTAGAGGCAGCTGTAGTCCACGGAGTTGGGCAGTACTTTGCAGCTTCCTTTTCTCAGTCTCCAGTCATATTCTTTAACATTCTATTCCTCATGTATCCAAGTCACAAAGTGATACCCTGAGGGGGCAGGACCTCACCCCCTTCTCCCCAACACCTCTTCAACTCTCTCTGCCAACTCATCAAAACATATGTCCTCTGTCCTAAGTCTTAAGGCCTCCTCTTCTCAGAAGCACGGCCAACAAGTGCATAGAATCATAGATCTGGGAGGACCCTCACAAGCCATCTAGCCTAACCCCATCATTTTACTGATAAGGAAGCTAAAGACCAGGGAGGGTGTGAGATGCCCACAGTCACACAGATAGCTAACATCAGAAGGAAGCTCTTCTCACTATTCCATGTGGCCTCCTTAACCCTTAACCAATAAAAGCTATTGCTGTGAATTTTCAGCACCATGACAAGCCTGCAAAGGAGATGTTTGATCAGACCTCTTAGATCAGCAGTTTCCTTACTCCATCTTTTCAAATGGCTTGCTAGCCCCTGCTTAGCCTGAAAGTGGCCAGAAGGTTGGCAGAAATGGCAACTTACTTCTGTAGGAAGGCTACAGGTAGGCCTTCGAGGATCCTGCCCATCAGCCACCAGATTCCTCTGCAGGCTCCAGTTCAGACTGATAACAATAACTAGTATTTATATACAACTTACTGTGTGCCAGGTACTATAATAATAATAATAATATGTATGTATGAATATATATTCATGTATGTATGTCATATATATACATATTTTTACTATATGCCAGGAACTGTGCTAAGAGCTTTACAAATATTATCTCTTCTGATCTTCACAACAACCATAGAAGGTTGGTGTTATCATCTCCATTTTACAGTTGAGAGAACTGAGGCAAGCAGAGGTTAAGTGACTTGGGCAAGGTCATATAGGTAATATCAGAAAGGGGACTTGAACTGAGGCTCTCTAATTCTAGGGCACATCTCAGCATGTTGTTGGTTGCTAAGGACCTTCTAACCCAAATGAAACCTAAGAAGAGATATCTGTTCTGAGATTTTTGTTTGACCATTATTGGGTTTGGGGTTGGATTCCTAGTCTGCTTTGGCTTTTGTTTGGGATTTTTGTTTTTGTTTGGTTTTTGGTGAGAGATGAATCATAAAGGGAGCAGTGAGGTGGCGTATTGGGTAGAGCTCTGGGCTTGGAGGATCTGAGTTTAAATCCAGCTTCAGACGATAGCTGTGTGACCCTGGGCAAGTCCCTTAACCCTGTTTGCCTCCGTTTCTTCATCTGTAAAATGAGCTAGAGAAGGAAATGACAAACCACTCCAGTATCTTTACCAAGAAAATCTCAAATGGAGTCACTAGCAGTCAGACTCAACTAAAACGACTGAACAATCCACAAAAAACTTATGACATTTTTTCTTGGACTTCAGATTCAGGGTCTCAAATATATTTGGCTAATCTTCCCTTTAATATAAAACATTACTTTTAATTAAATTATTAAATTCACCATTTCCAAAAATTTTCTCTTTTCAAAAAGAAAAGATTCTGATTAATTTCTGATGATGAAGGAAAAAAACCAGAAAAAAAAAAGATTTAGCTGCTGCTGTTAGCTAGGATTTTAGCTCATGCTTTCATTGATTCTGAAAGAAACTGAATAATAAAATTTAGGGTTTTTCAAATATTACCTAACACAATAGTATTTATTAAGCATTATAAACTAAAGACAATTCATTTTTTTAATCTCTTAAACCTTTTCCCTATTTCAACTAACATTTAATGTTGATTTTCTTCCCATCCCACATCTTTTTTTCCCCCAGGGAGATTCCGGTGGCCCTTTGATATGCAAAAACAGCTTTATAGGAATCACTTCCTTTGGTCTTCCTGGAAAATGTGGTGTTCCCCAAGGACCTGGTGTCTACACTTTTCTTTCAGTGAAATATCTCAACTGGATAAAAAATACTATAAAGGGAGTGATTTAGCCCACTTTGACTCAGTCCCTATGATTCCTTAATGCTATCCTCAACAATTGGGCCCTAAGAGCAACAGTCATTTCTTTTTCTGAAGCATAAATAAATGTAAGCTAAGTCTCCACTGGCAAAGTGAAGCTAAAAATTTAGAGTAATTCTGATAATTCAAATTAAAAAACAGATGTTGGGTGAAAAGTGGGATTTTGCCTGATTTATTCAGATAACTGCCTTAATAACCTGACCAATGGTGATCTATGTGGGAAATACAATGAAGAGCATAAAGGATCGAGACAGAAGATCCCAAGATTAAAATTGGAAGTGGATTTTATTGCCTCAGGACTGCCAGGTCACACACCTAAATCAGTGAGTTGGCAGGGACAGTGTGCTGCTTTTTAAAGAGATTCAATATTCAGGTCATATAAGCTAAAACTACAAACAGTGATTGGTCAGTGTATATTTGAATTTCCCGAGCACACAAAGTTTACCCTAGGCTGAGGGCCAGGAAGCCTAGGATGGGCAGGAGGGGGTGCCCCGAGGACAAGGGATGGAGACATATCTGGCTCAGGTGATCAGGAGGAGGGCTGGGGAGGATGGAGAAATCTCCAGCTGGTTTTTACCCTAGGCTGAAATTCCTGCTCACTAATCAGTTGGGGGAGGGAAGGATGGAGTTGTGCTTAACAACAAGAGGTATGCATGATTCTGAGATCCTGTCTGCACAGCATTAGAACAACTCACATTTCCTCAGGTACAGCTCACAAAGTTACTTCACAGCCCTATGAGGAAGGTAGTATTTGCCGACACAGGGCAATTTGGGGTATCATTTAAACTAAAAGTTTGGCTGTTCACATGAAGTCTGTCAAACTATTTATATTTACTTTAGCAAAGTTGTATCTATGCCCCAACACCAAATTCATTATCCTATTTCATCATAGTTTTTCTAGACAAAGTTACAAAGGTTAGAAGGGAATAAGCATTTATATAGCACTCTGTGCTAAACATTTTATGAATATTATCTCACTTGATACTCATAATAACATTGAAAAAGTAGGTGTTGTTATTGTCAACATTTTACATTTGAGGAAAAAAGAGGCAAATAGAGGTTAAGTGACTTGCCCAGGGTCACAAAGGTAGTAAGTGCCAAAGGTCAAATTTGAACTCAGGTATTCCTGATTCCAGACCCAGTGGTCTATCTACTGAACTATTTAGCTCCCCCACCACCTTGTAAATATGCAACTGAGATTTAGAAGTATCAGTAACAGCACTTTTTAGGCATTAAACTAATATCTATTAAATTGAGTTGCCCATGTGTCATATTTCTCAGTCTAATTCACCTAATTCTGGTGCCAAACATTAATATCAATCTTGTTAGTCTCAAAACCAGACTGGAATACAGAATATATGGTCATGGCAAGAGGAAGCATGTTGTAATGGGAACAGTGTTGGATTTAGCTTCTTGGTCACCTAAAACAACCAGGTTGTTAACCCCTAAGCTCCTGCGCCTCCCTCTGGTTTCTGAATGCAGACTACCAGCATGCCTAGCACCCACCCCAAGAGAGTGTGCTGGTAACAACTAGCTCTCCAGGGAGGAAAAATGTCTGCAAGGCACTTTCAAATTTAATCTACATTATTATCATTGTGTTCATCACTTTTTTAAGACTGGACAAGCAAAAGAACACTAAATCAAGGCCTAATTTGCAGTCTGCAGATTTCCAAGATGCAAATGTTCACAGCTCTCCTGAGCTGACTCCAATATACCTCTGGATATGTCTTCAAGGAATGGACTTTCCCTCCCCTGAATGTCCTTCTTCTGCCATGGTCAACTCGGTAAACTTAGGTTAACTTTGCTATGGTTACTTAGATAAACCTCCTTTTGCTAACTGTTAGAAGGACCACAAGTGTCTCATTCCATTCCAGTTTTGACAGTGAGACACTCACTAGCCTGGTCAATTGCATTCATTAATTATAAAAATTCATAATTTATAATGGTATGTAATCCATTGAATCTCTATTACATGGCATATTCCTCCTGTTCATGTCATATTATATTTCATTTCATTAACACTTAATTACAACAAAAATTTCTTTTTTCACAAATCACCCAGACTTTGGTTTTCAGTTCACCAAATGTTTTCTTAGATGTCTATCATATACAAGACACTGGGAAAACAATGACAAAATGAAATAGTCCTTACCCTTGACAATTTCACATCCTACTGGGAAGGTAAAATATGAACACAAATAATACAGAAACAAATAAAACAGGGGAGGGAGAGAGAGGTACTATCTGGGGGATCAGGATCTGTTTCACAAGAGGAGATTGCACCTGATCTGAGCCTTGGAAAAAGAAAGGGTGGAGATGATGAGGGGGCCGGAATGAAGGCAAGGATGTGGGACATGGAGTTCTAAGTTTGGGGAATTGCTAGCATCCCAATTTGGCTTAAACATACTATGTTAAAAAGGATAGAATGAAGTAAGGCTGTGAAAGTTAGGTGGCAGCCAGACTGTGGAGGGCTTAAAATGCTAAGCTGAGGAGGTTTTATATAGTAAGTTTATCCTAGAGGCAATAGAGAGCCTTTGAAGTTTTTAAGGAAGGGAGTAACCACATCAAATATTTGCCCAAGAAAGATTTGGATGTTGGGAACGAATTCCAACTTATGGAAGCTGGACAGAGCTTAGAAGAAAAAGACTGAATTGGAGGGTCAGAGGGTATTGTAGAAATGTAGGATAGTAGTCTTCAAAGTGTGATGCCCAAACCCCAAAAGGTGTGCAAAATGATCCACTGGGTTGTGGAAAGAAATTAGAACTTCTAGCTATATTATTATATATAAAAATAAAAAATTACTCATACAGAAATACTACTTACATACATATAAAATTAGAATTAAGCTGTGTAAATATTTAATAGATAGATTAGCACATCCACTTGGTGTATATGTCAAGACAATCATATGTCATATACCTTCTGCTTCCTAATGGAAGAGCAGGAGTTCCAAATGATGGAGGGGTTGCATATTGCAGTCTACACGTACCAGGCTAAGTGGATTTAGGGACTATATTATCCAGTTTTAACTAATTCTCACAAAATGAACATGTGACTTTGGAAAATTCCTACAAAGAAATCACAGGGCAAAGATGAAACACTTTTGCAAACATAATTGAACAATAAACGACAGACATTTCTACTCCTAGTAGGAATTTTCAACCAGTCATATTTTGTGGATATAAAGATAATATTTATCTAATCAGATCTGCCAAAAAGTTAACAAAATGATCAAAATTATGAAGAACTTTATTTTGAATACAGATTTACATCTACCATCATTAATGATGACTCTTACCTTCACTACACTTTGCCCTGAGATATTAGCCATCACAATTAGGAAGAATTTTTAAAACTAAACTTTTGTCACCAAAAAAGATGTGTCACCTATAAAAACTTGCATAGATACACACTTAAATCTGGAAACAAAACTTTTTAACCTGTATCAAAATCAAATGAAGACGCTCACTAGGTTTTGAACTCATTTTTTAATCTAAAAGAGTAACACCAGAGGCAGCTAGGTGGCACAGTGAATAGAGCACCGGCCCTAGAGTCAGGAGGACCTGAATTCAAATCTGGCCTCAGACATTTAACATTTTACTAGCCCTGTAACCTTGGGCAAGTCACTTCACCCCAACTGCCCTCCAAAAAGCAAAAAAAAAAAAAGTAACACCATCTGATTAGTTTGCAAGAACCACTGATTAGCATTAAAAAAGATAGAAATTTGCTATAAAAATTTTAACAAAAACCTTTGCCTAATTTGTGAGCCTGAATTGAAAGACAAACATCAAGAGTTAGGACGTACATCTACTGATGTACTTCTTTCATTTGGATCCATGTAATTTTCCCAAGATAATCTTTTTCAGCTATGACAACCATCAAAAACCAAGAATGGAAACAAACTGAACTTAAAAACAGACCTTCAAATCATTTGGTTTAGCAAAGTATTAAACCAAGATTTTCAAAAACATGGAAGCATATTCAATCACATCCCATTAAAATGTCATTATTAATAATTCATCAAAAATTAGCTTAGTAGAGCAAAAAGAAATTTTATACTATTAGTAACACTTTAAAATTGTTTTTAATATTATTTCATCTTTATCTTATATTTTTGCATTCCTATTTTTGCTCATTCGAATATAGTGTATCCCAAAACTCTTAGGGCAGTTTCACATTTCTAATAGCTGACATTATATGTATATAATTAATCAGATAAGTGAGTAAAAATAAAAGGACAAATGCTCAAAAGATTTGGGTTTGCGGATTTGTCTTTGTGATTGTTGATTTTTTTACTGATAGGGTGTGTGATCAAAAAATTTTATAGACTACTGTTCTAGGGAAAATAGGGGGCTAAATGAGGGTGGTGGCCATGTATATGAAGGGGAAAGGAAGTGACAATATTGGGCAATTGATTAGATGTATGGGATAGCAGAGATGAGAAAGCCACTGATGACT
The DNA here is from genome assembly GCA_011680675.1 of Gymnobelideus leadbeateri. Classification (NCBI taxonomy): domain Eukaryota; kingdom Metazoa; phylum Chordata; class Mammalia; order Diprotodontia; family Petauridae; genus Gymnobelideus; species Gymnobelideus leadbeateri. Next base: position 206,773 of record WOXC01002789.1, read on the forward strand.
AAGCAATCACAAATCTGGGCAAATGGAAAAATGGTAATACACTCAACAGAAACAGAGAAGTGTGGAAGAGGAAAGGAATTCACCTCCATTTTGATCGGCATTGAGATTGAGATGCTTACAAGACATGCAGGGGGAAATATGCAGCAAGGAGTTAATAATGTGTGACGACAGCTTCAGGGACATTAGAGCTGGGTTAATAGGTTTAGGAGTCATTGATGTAGATGCTTTTTCTTCGCCCCAGGCTTCTCACACACACACACACACACACACACACACACACACACACACACACACACACAGACACCAGCAGATGAATGTGTTTATGCTTTTGTAAGGATGAATCCTTGGTTATATGTTATTGGTTCCAAGTTGCACGTGTCATGAGAGAAAAGTCGAAAATAATGCTCTCAATATAACCACACTGTGTCATGTGATTTCTAAGAAGCTTGTAAAACACGTAAAGTCATGAGAAAGTGGTTTGGGGTTGATAGATTCATTCTAGCTTCTACAAAGTTATCAGTTCAAAAATCAGTCACATCTTTCATCATTCATCTGAGATGAAATCAACCACCTACCATGTATTAAGCACCTACTATGTCCCAGGCACCCAGAGGACTCAAAGACAACAAATGAATCCCTATATTCAAGGATCTTATAATCTAATGGGGAAGACAATGGGTATGTATGTAAGTATATATAGAAAATAACTATAAAAAGGAACAAGTACAAATAAATAGTCATTAAATAAAGGTAGGTTAGGAGGAAGGGTACTGGCAACTAGGGAGATCAGCAAAGGCTACTAGTAGAAGGTGGTGCTTAAATTGCATCCTGAAGGGAGAAGAAGATGCTAGAAGGTAGAAGGAAGTGGAGATGAGGAGGGAGAGAACTCCAGGGATAAGGGACAGCCAGTGAAGAGCACAGAGACAGGAAGTGGGGCATTGTGTGTGAGGAATAGCAAGGGGGACATTATGGCTAGATTACAAAATGTATCATTCTTGGAGACATAAGAAAGAGCCAGTTTTTGAAGAGCTTTAAATGCCTAATAAAGGTATTTGTAGTATTTCATAAAAATAATAGGGAGTGGATGGTAGGGATAACTCAAGGTGGAGGTTTAGTAAAGCATGAGTCATGACAGACAAGGGAACAAGAGATTTGAAAGTGAAACAGTGACAGAGTTGAAATGGGTCACTAAGAGGTTGAGACTGGGAAGAAAAAAGCGGGTTAGCGCAAGGGCAATAGCTTAGGAAATTACTGTAGGATAGGTAGATTAGCAATCCATCCATTGTGAGTACAAAGAATAAGGTTTGGAGGAATAAGGTAAAGGTAAAGATGAAATAATAGGAAGTTGTGATCAGATAAAGAAATTTCAGAATACTTAATTATTAAAGTGGTACTGGGTGGTACAGTAGATAAAAAGCTAAGCCTGAAGTCAGGAAGACTTGAATTCAAATCCAGCTTCAGACACTAACTAGCAGTGTGATCCTGGGTAAGTCACTTAACCCTGTTTGCCTCAGTTTCCTCATTTGTAAAATGATCTGGAGAAGGAAATGGCAAATCACTCCAGTATCATCGCCAAGAAAACCCCAAATGGGGTCGAAAAGAGTCAGACACAATTGAACAATAACAAGGTGATAGATTCAATGTAGGAAGTGACAGAGAGGGAGGAGTCAAAAGTGACCAAAATTTCAAGCTTTAGCA